>WOGP01003584.1:0-18144 GCA_015342065.1 Leptinotarsa undecemlineata
TATATATATTGAACTACGGAAAAATAGGATGGGGAGAAGTCTCTAAAGTCAAGTGATGCTCTTTATGCAGAGTCTATTATGTTTGATTTGATACAATTATTTTTTATTTGCATAACTACAACACAGTTCTTAAATAAAAATGAACTCCGGAAATCATCTCGTGCTTATACAATGAGGAAATTGATAACTTCTCAATACCCTTCGCATCCAAATCAATTAGTCAAAACTGTTACAGAGTCCTAGCTCCAAAAGCATTTAATATACTTCCTAAAGAATTGAAAAACGAGACTTCCAAATTCAGATTCAAGAAAGGAATAAAACTCTTCACTAAACAATCTGATCGATATGAGACTCGTACACTAATTGAAAACTGAAAAACTAAAATAAATGCAATTAAAAACAAATTGAAAAACAATAATTTTATTTATTACTATATTGATTGTTCACCATAATTTCCCATGATGAAAAATTCACATTTTCAATACATATTGATACTATTCTTACATGTACACATTTACTTAAGCGTAATAATATCATAAATTCTTTTATATTCGGTGTTCATCTTTTACCAGCCATATTGTATATGTATATAAGCTCTGTTATTATCAACCTCAAATATGCTTATAATGTCTTCAATAATTTAATTTATATATACATTTTTCGATTGGAATTTCAATAGTTATTTTTATATTGTAAATTATACCTGTATATACATTTTACATATAAATTAATTTTAGTTTTTCTTTTTATATTTCGACCTCTAATATCACTCTGAATGTTTATATTTTTCTATTACTTTATATTAGCCTCATATATGTATGTATATCTACACACAAGCAGTACTGCTTCCGTGGTATTACTTTATTCACAATATGTACCTTACATTGATGTGAATAAAAAGTCATCTCAAAACTTGGTCCTTTCATGGGTCTCTTCAATATTGAGAACAGAAAAAAGTCGCAGGGGCTAAATCTGGTGAATATGGTGGCTGAGACATGATTACGGTGTCGTTTTTGCCCAAAAAAAATTACAAGTAAACAATGACGAGTAATCAGGTGCATTATTCGTGATGTAAAAGTCATAAATTATTTTTCCACAACACCATATTGCTTCTCGCAAGTGGTGCATAACTTCAAGAGAAAACTCCTTATTGACCTGACGAAGCTCTCGACGAAAAGGCCTGGAAACGAGTGAAATCTAAAGACGCAACACTTGGCGAGAAGACGAGCGCTCAATTTGTTACCGGAGTGATGAAGTCCAAACGCAAATTAGGAATGTGGACTGTGAAATCATTTCAACGCAGCATTTTGCAAAATATAATTGAAAACTGGAAGCCTACGACGAATGACGTAAATAAATCTGCGGCATCATTGCTAAAGGCGGCAAGAATGGCCGTCCATAAAGCTGGAGGACATAAGAAGATACGTATACCGAGAGTTATTCCATTTTGTGAGGAACTCCTTTTGAACAGTGAACAAAACTTTGAAATTTGATCTAACTTGGCGTGCTTGTTTTGGTCTTGGCTCTCCTGGGCTCTTCCATTGAGATGGTTGGACTTTGGTTTCAATGTCATAATCATATATCCATGATTCTTCATCAATTATATCCTTCGTCTATTTCGGAATCTCTTAGATCAGTTATATCCTTCGTCTATTTCGGAATCTCTTAGTAACATAATAAATAAGTCTGACAAAGAAGAAACATTTCCAGATACTTTAAAATAGGAAAAATCATTCCCATATTTAATAAAAATGACACGCTGACCCTGAATAATTATCAACCCATCACGATCTCAAGTACTATAAGCTAAATCATCCAAAAATATATTCATAATAAATTGCTTGATTTTTTGATGAGTAATAACATTTTGAGCAAGTTTCAGTACGGGTTTTGTCCGAATGGATCGACTGAAGGAGCGATATCTAAGGAAATATAAATAAAGTGATTTTGTACAACTGTCATTGAAAGTGGCATTTTTAATGGTTGTCAAGAGTATCAAACGATGAATTTACAAAGTAGCGTGTTGAAAATATAGTCGAAATATGGTCGAACAAAAACACTAGTGTTTTTGTTCGACCAAATAGCAATAAACAAAACATAATTATTCAATTTTCAAGGAAGTACAATTGAATTCTGTAACAAATATATTATATCTATTAATTACATTATTATTTATGAACATTAATATGAAAAGTACAATTAAAACAACTGCTGATATTAATACCTTGTTATGAAATGGAATGGAAATTTCCTTCGACGTTTTAAAGTCTACACCAGCTAAGAAAATTATAATACGTAAGTGAACGTAAGAAGGGTGTGCCATTTGAAAAAGATGAATTGTCTGTTTGAAAATGAATGAAACTTAACCGGTTTTACCGAGCACCCTATATATTGTTTCCGAAAGTTGAGATTTCAGAAATTATCATAGTGATGTTGACTAACTATTCCACTATTCTACTTAATTGCTGTACACATGCGGGTTGTGAGTTGAAAAAATATTGTCTGCAAAATAGGTTTACCTGGAATAACTTGGCAATGCTGCAATAGAAATTTAAAAACAGAAATTCCTAAGAGAGCTGAAAAATATGGAATCATATGACGTATTCATATACTGGGTGTTCCATTTAAAAAAATATGACTTTGGTTGGCCACGCTCGGCTGAATCACCCAGTATGCGAGAAAATAATTTTGAGAGGTAGTATTTATCGATATGACTGCAAAAAAATTGAGTTCAAAAAATAGTTTCCTCTGATAGCAGCGGACCGAGGGAAACTTGTTGACTCACCCTGTATATCTACGATTAAGCCGCAGATTTTGTCTGTTTCTTCTGAAAATACCCCATGAATTATATTCGGTTATATTGCATCGTTCAATGGAATTCTGAAATGCAAAACTTAACCACAATTCAAACGAATCCCTATCTGTTGTCGTTTTCAAGATCCTCCTGTAAACGAACATGGGCACCCCTGTATAACTGTGGAACAAATGATTTGAGATACTTCACGTTTCTTATTAACCATAATGATCGGTTTGATTTCGAATTATTTTGAGTAAATAAAAATCTGAATTTTCAACAGTTCACTCGAAAAAAAATGAATTTATTCCTTTCGAATAATATAGTGCAAATGAGGCATTTCAAAATGTTTCATGATCTTGGAATACCAAACGTACTGATGTGTGGACAAATACAACCATGTACCAGTAACCGAGAAACTAAAGATGAGTCTGATTGTGCAAGACAGTGTTACTTTTACGGTTATGCCCTATGTCTA
Organism: Leptinotarsa undecemlineata; assembly: GCA_015342065.1. Taxonomy (NCBI): domain Eukaryota; kingdom Metazoa; phylum Arthropoda; class Insecta; order Coleoptera; family Chrysomelidae; genus Leptinotarsa; species Leptinotarsa undecemlineata. The sequence continues at coordinate 3,273 of WOGP01003584.1, forward strand.
GTGCATGATCACTTTCATTTTCTCTTTATATGGTGTACATATTCTTTTAGGAATTGATATGAACGAAGAACTTCTATTGATTAATTAATTATCTTGTTACGGTTTAATTGGAATTCTCGGACAAAGTGAACATAAATACGTATATATTTCTTAATTTTGTAAACTGACTACTGAGATATCATGTTTGAAATTTATACCGGGCGTTCGAAAAGTACGGGCTAATGTCGCCGAAGTCAGTGGAGATATTAAAACGTAATTTTAGCAATTACATGAAGAAACCTACTTTTTTACGGATTTGCAATCCTTGCAGGGGCGGCACCAGGAGACTGCACTCTCGTATAAACCACATTTGGGTTACATAGTATCTCAGGCACTACAACTATGGAGTTAGTAATGAGACAAAGTACATATTTCAATAACATTAAAGCGATTACTACACTAGATAACAGTTTGAGTAGAGCCTTGAAGATGATAGCATGACCAGCTGTCGAAAGCGCTCGCATATAATAAATAGAAGTTATGAAGCTTCAGATACTTTTTGTGACATATGATATACTGTTGTCCGGATTGGACCGCGTTTGTGATTTTCATCGTTTCGACGTTTCGGCTCCTGGTTTGGAGCCATCCCCAGGCTCGAGGGATTCCAGCAGCTCCTCCCATCTTTCGTTTCGATATTCAAAGATGGCCTGTTTGACTTGATTGGCCATCCTGTTTGCCGCTGTTTTGTCTCCTGGGAAGAGGGTCCTCTGATAGTGCCTTCTCAAGCGATTTCTCTCTCGTATCAAAGCTTTGATACGAGGGGGAAACTCATTGTAGCTCTTCAGCGGACGCTCCTCCCCGGAGGTGGCCGCTCGAAACGCATTATTCACGGAGGACTCGAAGCGCTCAACTGCCGCGTCGAGTTCGTCGGGAGAGCGGAGAGCCTCAAGAGGCGCGCGCATCTCTTCGAGCTGGGCTATGAAAGTATTCCAATCCGTCGAGTATACTCAGGGGAAGGATGATCATCGCCCAGTACCAGGACTACTGGGTTATGATCAGAGTCCAGTTCCGACAGAACGTAAATTTCGCTAGTCAGAGAAACATTTCTGAGAAGCGCAACGTCTAGCACGGCAGGCCTGTTTTGCCCGCGATAGTGCGTAGGTTCATCCGGTCCCAGCACAAGATATTCATGCCTGTCAGCATGAACATGGAGCGCTCGGCCGTTTTGATTGGTGGATCTGCTCCATAGTTTGTGCTTGGCGTTAAAGTCACCAGCAGCAATTGTCGGAGTGTCGCTTCCCATTAGCAGTTCATCCAGTGATTCTGGGAGTAGAAGATTTCTGGGAGGGTTGTAAACCGAGATTAGTCTGTGACAACCCCTGATCAGTCGAATTTCGACACCTACGGCCTCAGTTCCGTGCAAACGGGCTCTGTCAATGCCGTATTGGACACACTGGAGGGATCGTTTGACAAGAATGCCAACTCCCCCACCAGCGCGTCCAACACGTTCCTCATGGTAGAATCTGTAGTTTGGAATGACAATAGATTCGTTCCTCAGATGTGTCTCTTGGACAAGAGCCACATCGATGTTATGATTGATGAGAAAATTCTCAAAGTCGAGTCTCTTGGGAAGAATGCTATTTGCATTCCAAAAGACTATCTTCAAGGATCTAGGCAATGTGGGTTGTCTAGACATTGGCGGTTCCGTTAAGCACGTTTGTATTCACCGTGAACATCTTTTCGAGCACAGGGAATTTAACGAATAAATTCTTCATCTGATCTAGTGCAGCACAGATGTCTGAAACCCCCTGGGACTGAGGTGAGGGTTCAGGTCGAGGAGGAGCGGGCCTTGCAGTGTTGCTTGCACCGTTAGATGCAGCCCTGGCAAAGCTAACTCCCTCCTGGACACGTCCAGACCCCGCAGGTCTGCCTGGGGGGGATGGCTTTTTAGCTGGCTTGCCCTTGGGCTTCTGAGCCTTTGGATACTCAGGGCAGCCTCTGTAGTTTGCTGTATGTGCCCCTTTGCAATTGTTGCACTTCGGGGGGTCATTTCTGGCTTTCTTACAGGCGTTGGTAAGGTGCCTGCCTGCGCATTTTACACAGATCGGAACTGCTAAGCAGTTCCTCTGGCAGTGGCCGAAACGCTGACAACGGTGGCACTGACCCACCGAAGTTTTGGGGTGCTGGGGTTCGACCTGCACCCTCACGCTCAGAAGTTCTTTGACTTCAAAAATGTCTTTCTGGTCTCTGCTCAAGAGAACCAGAACCAGCGGAAGAGGCTTGTTGGCTCTCTTCATTCTGGCGATAGATGTGAGGTCAAAGCCTTTGGCTTCTAATTCCCCACGAATATCGTCGATTGAAAGATGTTCAGGTACTCCCCTGAAGACGGCACGGATTTGCCGATCTTCAGGAAGAGAATAGGTGTGGTGCGGAATATTTTCCGTCACCAACAGCCTTGACATTCGACGATAATCGTCGGGAGTCGTTGGCTGGACTTTTATGCCGTCGTGAAGGTTTACAGCTTTGGAGAAATTTATTTTCTCCTCGGCTGCGACCTTTATCAACTTGACCCACTTGTCCTTCTGCCGAATTACAATTGGCGGTATCTTAACTTTTTTGGAAGGCTGACTATTTCGCTTTGGGGGGGCGGAGTGGCCAGGCTCCTCCCCGACTGATTTTACAGTGCTTTCAGAGTTCGAAATGCTATCATTTATAGCTCTGCCCGTTTCCATTTCATCATCGCTTTTTGCGATGACGCTAGGAGTGGCCGACTCATTGACCTGATTTGAGGCCGTTGGATGTGAGACCTCGGACTCGAAGTAATAGTTCCGGGCCTCGTCTCTCACGTTGTCAATAATTGCCCTTTTGGAGGTCTTTTTGGATTTCCTGGGCTTTTCTTTTTGAATCCAATCGCTAACTTTGCGATTTGATACTTCTGGAAGTGGAGAGTATTCTTCTTCGATGCGTCGTTTTTTTGAAGTTGTCGAAGAGAAGGAGTATACGCTGGCATTCTCGTCCATTTCGTCGAAAAAACTTTCAGTCGGAGCATTAGCCACTCCCTGTTTCGCAGCCGTCAGATTCTGACAGCTGGCCCCAGAGACTGGCAATGCGCTGCCGTGCAAGTCTGCCTGATTCAGGCCAAAGCACGAGATTAGCTGGCAAACTATGCTAACTATCTCGGCTTTATCCCTCCCAGCCAGACTGCGAAGCAGTTAATTACTTCTGTTAGTTTGGAACGCTATTAATAAAAAATTCCAATAAAAAAAAAAAAGTCAGGGTACCATTGGAAGCAGAAAAGAATGTCAATCAAAATCATGTGCCACTTGACTCCCTTCTCATTTAAAATCTAAAAATTTAAAAACGAGGACTACAAAAAATGATTGAAATTGTCCCGCTTGACAATAAAATTGATCTGTTTTTTAGATTCTTCATATTGTTTACTCGTTCGCGTTCAGCCTATTTAGTGATATCAAAAATCATAGAGAAAGTCGTAAAACACCATACCCTCAAATATTTGGATGTTTGTTGGGGGTTGAAATGGACACTGATATATCTTGACACAATAATGTCGCTCAAAAGCTTGGCAGACCTTCTTTAAAGTATTATTCTCATGTAAGGAGCTGTACCCCCAAACATGCGCTGAAGTTGCTAGCTTCCATTCAGAAAAGAGCCACTGGCCTGACTGGAGACACGAACATTACTCGCAACCTCGACTCTGAAAGATCGAAAAAAGTTAGGAGATTCATCTTTCATGAATACTTTCAAGTGACTTGGTACATTTGATCAAATCCAGTCACCATCCTTCTGGGATTCTACTGGTCCCCTTTCTACCACGTATGGAATTTCACAACTGATTCAATTCGTCACTTATATCATATTAAGCCTCTGAGATAAAGTTGCAATGATCTTTGTGTAGGTACACGTTTTCAGTGTCGGATCTGAAATAATTGAATTGATATGAATAAAAACCTTTCTTTATATTTTCTGTAGTTTTTATGAGCGAATTATTTGTGTTGTATTCACCTCATCGTATCATTTCACAACCTAGATGGGTACTCGTATTGATTATTCTATGCGGGACAGATTATTCAAAAATATTACACAAGTTACTTTCTAACTCATTAGCAGCGCTATTTATATTGATACACTCCATAATGTTTACCAAAATAATTGATATTGTACAACAGACGAGGAATAATGACCCATGCGCAACCATTTGATCCTAAATAGGTTTTCTCCGTTCATTTGCAAATGACACCCAGAGTTTTTCATGACATTATTGTAAACATTCTGATGTAAATGAACTGATTATTATTATTATTATCAGTGGGTAATTAGCTTTCCTAAAGTTGTATGTACATTTACTAGAATTGAAATCAAGATTAGGAGTTTTTGAAACTGATATTGGAAATTTAAGCAGCAATAAACGGTGGGAACGATATTCTTCAACAAGAGATGTGGGATCTCTTCCACATTTGATATTTGTTATAACCTGTTAAATAGAACGGAAGTCAAAACAGATCGTCCGGCCTTCGGTTCGAATCACCGGTTCACACAGCGGTTGACTGAATAAATAGACCAAACCATCCACGTCAATCCACCAGGCTACCATCCCACTAGATACAAAAATCCATTACTGTTTTTTATACTGTTGTTTTGTTCGAGATTCAGTACATTTATTGTTGATTTCATTATTATCAATTAAGTATGGCGCCCTCTAGAGAATACAATGTCATAATCTGAAAGAAATTAAACCATGCCTTGCTTTCACGTAAGCTCTATGATGCATCTGCTATTGCTGATATCGCATAAACTTTGATGAGATCTGCTTCGTTGTCTCAGCAGACAAAATTATTGGAAATTTTATCATATCAAACAGGGTTATAAATCAAGCCAGGTTCATCAATCACTCGTGAAAGTGTTTGCAAATCTCGCCAATATTCACTTCTTCATTTCAAAAAACACTTTTTTGAGATTTTCATTAAATAGTTTCACAAAAATACGTTTAGTGAAAATCTTACAATGAAGTGTTTTTTTGAATACGTTAATCATTCATTTCCATAAAGTATCGGCCAATTCCACCATACTTATTCATTTCAATGAATCTTATTTAGCGGGTTACTCTCTCATTCTCAAAATTCTTCAGCTTCGCTGTCAGAAAAAGCTCAATGGGGTTTCAGAATAGAATATTCTAAGGAGATTATTCCATCATCATCACTTTTCGTTCAACATTTCGTTTTTTTTGAATTTCAACCCGTCTCCAATCACCAATCCATCAACTGTATATCGAATATAGATTCCCTAAGGTTGAATACTTTGGTCATCTTTTCCATCTTAACGTTGAAACTTTCCTGAAACCACCGCAATGAAAGTTAATGAGTGAAGTTTCAGGTTACAAAAATGTTTCCATCTTCCAATAATATTGGGAGGATGGAACTTCCATTCTCTGGCGTTAATAAAAACCTCTATCATCTTGAAATACTTCTCACGGTTGACACCCAACCCCAGACCCTAGTTCGTTGAGAGAATGGAGTTTGACTCCTTTGTGCTCAATTAGCTTTCAGAAAATAATAACTCCAAACTTCGTTTCTACTGGGAGTGCGTGAAGTTGATATTACGAGTATTAAGGTGAGGAATAGACTGCTCAGCTGAGTGACTTTGTTATCGAAGATCATTTTCATTCTAATTCAAACTTTGAGATAATTTATGATGAATGGGAATAGTCACTGAATCTAGAAAAGAAAGTTACTGGTGGAGAAAGCATACATTATGCATTTAGCCTCATAAAGATCATTGTGCACCCTCTGAACCAGTCAGTCTGTCAAAATACCATATTTATACATTCAAAGTGAACTCCTGCATCGTGAGATTGCCTCTGAACAATTTACAAAACCGCTATTCAATAAATTCTTGAATGTGTTTGTTCGAACTAGTCAGCCCTACTGTAAATTCCTTTGATTTAAAGTCGAAATAAACCAGGAAACAAACGTTTCAACTCGATATCTTCATTTTATGACTTCTCAAAAATTATTGTCCATGTGAAAATTTTTGTTATGAACAAATCATCATAAATTATTGCAACATGTTAAGTGAACAAAATTTATTCAAAGCAATAACATTCTCTCCCTCGTGATGAAATCACTGTATTTGACATATTCTTCTTGTGTTACTTTCAGCCAGTAATATTCAGGAAGTTTCAAGATATTATCTTCTCTGATATTTGAAGGTGGTTGACAATGTTTCGTGGTGTATTTCATCAGTTAGGACTTTCATTGTCTAATATAATATAAATTGATTTGATAACCCTGAAAGAAATCAAAAAGATTAACCGAAAATAACAATTTTATTAAACAAAAAACTGAAATTAGAAAGAAAAAACATTCAACAACAACCAAATAAATAAAAATTGAAAAATTAATAAAAGCTGAAAAAAATTTTAAATATTATTAACAGAAAAAGAAAAATTAGAATTAAAATATTTCAAACAGAGTTGTTTCACAACGTTTCGATTGTTAGTATCCACAATCATATTCGGCTGATAACTCTTTTCCAGCATTTATTAATATTTCAATTTTTATTTTTTTGGTTGTTGTTTTATGTTTTTTCTTTCTTATTTCAGTTTTTTGTTTGATGAAATTGTTATTTTCAGTTGATCGTTTTGATTTTTTTCATGGTTATCAAATTTATATTATATTAGACAATGGAAGTCCGAACTGATGAAATACATATGAAATATGTAGATATGTATGTATGTATGTAGAGAAGATATGTATACGAAATACATATCTTCTCTGGTACTTTCATCTCACAGTGTTCATGAGTCTACTCAACATAACCGCGGCTCGTAACTGCAATCTCGGTATGGTCACTCTTCATTTAGCACTTGACGAAAGATAATTTTAATTTTTCATCGTATTCAAATCTCAGATAAGCGTCTGCTGAAAAAAGCTTTCTCACTGCTGTCCAAAAACCATGTTTACTTTCATACAGTCTGATACGATAGCATCTCGTTTCATTGATTTTTGTCAATTTGCCTAGGAGTTGTTTCCATCTTGTGTTCATTTCCGTGGACAACTCATCATCCCAGCCTATTCCAATCCTCCATAAGTTTTGCATGGAAATTTCGAATTCCACGACCAGTTGGGACAGCAAACATAACGGGTTCACCAAAAAAATTAAACTATCTGCTTCATGAGCCCACCAGAGTCCCAATACTCTCTTAGGTTTTTGAGTAAACAGTCCTACTGTGAATTCCTTTGAATAGAGTCAAAATAAAGCTGGATTCAAATGGTTCAAGTCGATACCTTCATTTTACATGTTTTCAAAAATTATCGTCTTTTTTTAAAAACAAAGCATGATCAATTATTTTTGCATACTAAGTGAACAAAATTGATTTGTAACAACAGTGTTCTTCTGCAGTATCAGATTTCTATGCATAATGAAGATTCAACATACCTCAGAAGTTAGTGCATAGTGAAAGATGTGCTGTGGTTCTGTGAACTGTTCAGTGACAGTCTCAAGAAAAAGTGTTATTTCTGAAGGTCATTGATTTTCTAATTATATCACATGACTTCTTACATATGGGCAGAAATGTCCCAGGCTCAAGAAAGAAGAAGCGTGTTTTTTGTTGCAATTTGGCTTTATTCATCAACGTAATCCCCATCAAGAGCCACATAATCATTCCAGCGCCGCTTCGATATTTCAATACCTCTTTTTTAGAACGATTTATTTTTTGCCTCGAATAGGCTTCAGTATCAGCAATAAACTCTCCATAATTCATTACCGGCGAGCATTTCTTAGCGGTCTGCGAACAGCCAGTAGTCGCTGGGAGCGAAATATGGCAAATATGGTGGATGTAGTTTTGCCATTGAATGCCACATTAACGCTATATAATATTCACTGTCGATGGTGTTTTCCTTCTCAAGCTAGTCGATGAATATCACACAACGTACTTCCCAAAATATCAAGGCCTTCACCTTTCCAACCGATTGTTGCCCTCCACAGTTGCTCTCCACAGTTGCTCTCCACCCAGATGACGACCATTTTGACTCCGGAGTGAAGTCAAGAATCCATATTTCATTCATTGTCACTTATTGATGCAAAAATTGCTGTGTTCAATATTTGAACATGACCAAACACTGCTCAGAATCATCAAGGCGTTCTTGTTTTTGGTCAACAGTGAGCTCGAGTGGTACCCATTTCGAACAGAGTTTTCTCATAGCCAACACGTTCTTTCGATATCTTCACAATGTCAGCTAACCTACGCAACTTCATTTATCGATCATTCGAAATGATTTTGTGGATTTGTCTCTAACCATCACATTTAAAGTCAGCAAATCTAAGTTTATTTGTTGTTTCTGGTAGTTTTCCATCAAGAAGCACTGTGAAATAAATAAATATAGTTTAAAAAAACTCAAAAAGACGCTCTTAAAGAACATCTAACTGAAAAGTTTAGAATATTGTTTTTCAATAAGCTTAAAACAATAACGAAGGAGAAATACCAATTAAGTAATACTATTATTTTTGTTCGTTATTGTTTCAAGCTCACTTAAAAAAAGTATTTTTAACTTTTCATTTCGATGTTCTTTAAAAGCGTGTTTTTTAGTTTTTTAAACAATATCTATTTTTCAATTTTTAGTTTCGATTACCATGAAAGCGTGTTTTTTAGTCTCATTAAACTCTATTTATTTTATCTGAACTTTGGGATCATTCAGCCGTATATTATTTAGAAAAATGACTATGATATTTTCCGATTCCTGAGAGGCAGCAGGTGGAGGCCAAGGAGGGTTACAAATGCGGGAGCAGGCGCGCATGTTAATAAAAAAATACTTCTCTCAAATGAAGAAATACATGTAAAGTGAGTTCGAATTATATGAAGGAGGTTACGTACAGCGTCATCTGCCTGCGAATAGATCAAGCAATAGTGTCGATAATTCTGTCAAATACAGATCATGAGCATGAGAGTTACAAACAAACAAACAAACATAAATGCATAGAGGTGCTAATGGAAGCGTGTTGAAAAATACTTTTTTCAAATAAAGAAATACATGTTAAGTGAGTTCGAATTATATCAAGGAGGTTACGTACAGCGTCATCTGCCTGCGAATAGATCAAGCAATAGTGTCGATAATTCTGTTAAATACAGATGCCGATATGAAATGGAAAGGAGAGTTACAAACAAACATACATACAGGTGAAGCCATATTAAACGTGTAAAACAAAATTGTTTTTTATCCATTGTTTTGAAAATAACAATAGTAGTGTCACTCTTAGCACAATAACTCACAAACTTATGAGTAGAATATCATGAAATTTATATTCTATTTGAAACATGTGTTAGTGATGGTTGAAGAAATATGACCCAACAATATGGATACACAAATGGATACATGCATTGCCAGTTGAACAAAACCTTGTAATAACTATCATCTGTGATCTGTCAAAATGGTTGATAACCTGAGTACAAAGATACTAAATATCTCAACGTTTGTTTAAAGGTGATTGCCAATGTTTCATGATGTATTTCACTAGTTCGGACTTCCATTGTCTAATATATAAAATGATTTGAAATCCCTAAAATAACTGAAAAAGAAGAATTGAAAATGAATGGCTGTAAATAACAATTATATTAAGCAAAAAACCGGAAAGAAATAGTGAAATAAAATACAAGTAAAAGTGAAACAGTTAAAACAATTAAAAATAAAGAAATACAAACTGAAAATATAGATGAAAATAAAAAAGTTAGGAGATTTCAAGCCAAGTTAGTTCACGTCGTTTCGATTGTTCGTATCCACAATCGTCTTCCGGTGATGACTGGACTGATTCCTCCGTGAGATGACTATTTATAGGTCGTTCGAGTACATTCACTCATCTCCGCTTTCCATTTTTTCACTGGTTCAGTGGAAACGTCGTGAACTAACTTGGCTTGAAATCTCTTTTTTTTTATCTTTATTTTCAGTTTGTATTTCTTTACTTTTCATTTTTTGTTCAACTGTTTTACTTTAACTTGTATTTCATTTCACTATTATTTCATTTCAGGTTCTTCTGCTCAATTAATATGATTATTATTTACAGCTATTTATTTTTAATTCTTCTTCTTTAGTAGTTTCAGGGATTTCAAATCATTTTATATATTAGACAATGAAAGTCCGAACTAGAGAAACTAAATATCTCTTTGTGCCAGTTTTGTGCTCTATGTTGAAGTCATATCACTTAATATTCTTATTCCTAATTAACAAATACATTTTCACAAGTTACAATTTATAACTTGTGAAAATTTTTTTTGAATATATTTGTTGCACACGGCACAAATCAATGTATTTCAAAAGTAAATATGAGTCAGACAGTTACTAATACATGAGATATTTATTTTCGACACAGTAATCCGTAATCCTTGTTTTGACTTCAAAATTAAATAAATATAAATATTTCATAAATATTAATTGAGGCAATAGTAATTTTCGATATTCACTTCTTGACCCTTGTGTAACCCTCAAAATGGCAACACCTTGATCCCGCCAAAATAATAAATTTTGATCACCGGTTCGTTCGCCAAATTACAGCCATTCTTCACGTTAAAAGCAATTTCAGGATAATGACCAATGTATCAGGATAATGCACAATGCCATGACATAAAAAACGAACAATATTGAAATCATCAACAACTCATATAAAAAAAAACTCAACATCAGTATTGAAGAATTCGTTATCTTTGATATTGTTTTTAATGAAACGGATTTAGTTTTGATCAGTCTTTCACCGATCATTTTTGTTTTTGTGCACTGGTTTGCCAATTTTGAGATAATGTACATTTATTGTTAATATATGGTATGGTTTAATGACTTGATGAATATTTGATATAGTGTATAATATTATCCAATCTGCGAGAAATGTAATACTCGAGAAGAAATAAGGTATGTCGTAAATCATTCGAAAAAGTAATGGTCATTTCTCGCGAGTAGAATACTATACTTATTCTATGACTTAAAACGTGGATATTCCAAAATAATATTTATTTGTGAAGAATATCTGAAGCAACATTGAGAAATATTTTTAATTTTTATTGTTTCAAAGTCTCAAATAATTTTAATATAGAGGTGCTACGAAAAGTAGCATAGATGAGAGGTTCGGATTTCAAATCACTAGCTTCTAACAACTACACCAAAAATCAGCTTTCAATTGATGTGAGAAATGGTTACTTAACTATATCCTCACTCTCTTTTTATTATCAGGTCATGAACTTCAGAAATAAATCTACATTACAAATTCCTGGATTGGTGAATTCATTTCTACTTTTCGAGTGTACGTTTTTGTTGATGTTTTTCGTTGAGAATTATATATTCCAGAACGAAAAGTCAATCAAATTATTAAGTTTGACCTTTGAAAACATATTTTGAAGTGGAAATTTCGCAAGGCTGACCTGACACAATTTTGGTATCCCGACTCTCCTTGGATACTTCATCCTCCAATATAATGTCCTTAATGTCCCATTAAGCATAAGAACATAAATAAAACATAAACTAATAAAAACAGAACATAAACAGAACAGAACAGAAACAGAACAGAAACAGAACAGAAACAGAACAGAAACAGAACAGAAACAGAACAGAAACAGAACAGAAACAGAACAGAAACAGAACAGAACAGAAACAGAACAGAAACAGAACAGAAACAGAACAGAAACAGAACAGAAACAGAACAGAAACAGAACAGAAACAGAACAGAAACAGAACAGAAACAGATAGATACGATAAAAATGAAAATATAATTCAAATAAGCATAAATTGAAAAAATGAAATAACGCGTACGAATGTAAAATTCCTCTCAAACAACATACTAATGTTTGAGGTCTTAAATTCTATAGTGATACTGAGATGCAGTAAGGCTTCAAGAGAGGGCGGACAGTTGCAAAATTTGTTTCGAAGTGAAGAGAAAATTTCCAGTAATGATTTCAAAAAAAAATTTAGTCTTGATTATTTGATTTGAAGTTTAATTCAAAATATTAATGGACTAAAAATATTTTTTCAGTGAATAATTTCATTTTTCAAATTAATCTTTTGATTTGATATGTATGTCAAGCACCTTAATTCTAATTTCTCGATTTTTTGAGATATTCAAGTACCTGAATTTTTTAGGTGTACAATTTACGATAAAGTTTTCATTGTTGAAATCCATATTTTGGTTGCTCTCAAATAATCGAATTAGATTTTAACATGTATCTTCCATTTCGTTCAAAACATTTTTCTGTACTGATTCACGGATAATTGAAAATATTCAAATATTCCATCTATAGTACAAAATTTCGCTAAAACTTATAATTCGTAAAATATGTTTTTATTTCGATTTTCTTTTGAACAACCTATCAAGGAGGTTACGTATACCGCCATCTTCCCGCGAATAGCTCAAGCAATAATTGATAGTTACATACAGCGTTATCTGCCCGCAAATAGATCAAGCAATAATTGATGGTTACGTAGAGCGCCATCTGCCCGCAACCAGATCAAGCAATAATGCCGATAATTCTGTCAATACAGATCCCGAGCTTGAGAGTTACAAACAAACATGCATGCAAACAAACATACAAACATACATACATACAGGTGAAGCTAATATAAAGCGTGTAAAAATGGTGTGACATGTTCGCCATATGGTATACAGCATACGAATCGCATGCAAGCATTTTGTATACGTTGTAACTTCTGCTTGTTATATTGCGACAAAAAATTGTAATACACCGAACAACACCGCAAAAATTCATGTGGATTTAATACTCGTAGCGCCATCTGTGTGTGGGCATACGAACTTTTCAGCACACCCAATACTTGGGAGTGATGCTGTGAATGTCACAAATTAGTTTTCTGTGATTATCTAAAGGAAAAGCTCAGACCAGTGATCCTATTCCTTCAAAAATGAAAAGATACAATTCAACTCTGAAACATTACATTACGCTTGATAATTTACTATTATCTATATAGTTATTCTTGGATTTAAAATCCGTAATAATTCTGTACCTAACTTTTTTTCCATATTTGTGAAACAATTTTTTTTTTCAGAAAAACTTTTAACATCTGAGGGTCGGGAGCTGCGACGTGCATTATTCTCCCTCAAACAAATTTTCCAAGAAGATAAGGATTTAGTTCACGAATTCGTTCGAAACGACGGTTTATCATGTCTCATAAAAGTCGGATCCGAAGCAGATCAAAATTACCTAAATTACATTTTGAGGGCTCTAGGTCAAGTAATGCTTTACGTCGATGGTATGAACGGAGTCATGGAACACAATCAAACTATCCAATGGTTATATAGTCTCATTTCGTCAAAGTTCAGATTGGTGGTGAAAACTGCGCTGAAATTACTGTTAGTTTTCGTAGAATATGCCGACTCAAATTGCTCTCTTCTGATCAAGGCAATTCACAGTGTTGATTACTCTGAAGGAGTTCCTTTTTATCATAATATAATGAAATTATTGAAGGACTTCGAGTTTGCTGATACAGAACTTCTAATTTATGCTATGACACTCATTAACAGAATTCTGAATGGCGTGTCAGATCAGGATACGTTTTATGACCAAATAGACCCATTAGAAGAACAAGGTCTTGAAACTGTCATTCAGAGATATATGTCCAAGCCCGGAACTGACCTAGATCTATTACAGCAATTTCAAATTTATGAAGCAGTTCTCCAATACGAAGATGGTGAAGATCTTAATGGATCATATTTGGGACGTCTGGATGATAGTATTATGAAAATGAAAAGGAACAGAAAATCGGTAGTGGATTCAACAGAAAGGAGGAAGAGCAGGCGGCACTCCACAGGAAATAGTCCAATATATCCTACGATGATCACGAAGGGAAGCAGTCTTACCTTACAAACTAGTAAAGAGGATAAAGATTCTGATTCCTCTAGTTCGCAGTCATCTTCCCTGAACACAAACATAAGAGGAAGTAACAATAAAAGCGACAAAGGTATATTTTTCAAACTATTTGTAAAATTTTCTTATTAGTCAGTGGTTTATGCTTGAAGACTGGCAGTAAACAAATCTAAAGAAATGAACTTTAAACGTTCAAGCCAGTAGGTTGAATTGACTGACGCCTATCAGAAAACAACTATTCCCTTCGCTAATACCACGAAGGGCGTTGGATTATAATCGACAGGCGTCAGTGTAGGTATCTTCACAGCAAATGTCCTACATGTGCAATTGGCAATACAACTGAAAGAGTCGACCTACAGTTTTGGAACGGGCACACTTGCAGACCGGTTTCGGGCTCATTAGCCACTCGTCAGTGCAAGATAGTTGCCATCGTCGACCTAAAGTCAATGATATTCCATAATTGAAAATCGGAATTCTTTTAGGGCATTTCATTCCTCTTTCTAAGTTGGCTTGAATGTTTAAAGTTCATTTCTTTAGATTTAATTGTAAAATATAAAGAGTTTTCTTAAAAATGCAATCTATCATAATCTAGTTTTTTGAAACATTCCGTATTTCAAATTTCTTGTATCTATAATTTTCTAAACCGAAATTCAGACTGCATCGTTGGCAAGATATCAGCATAGACATATCAAACGATATCAAAAAGTAATTTTTATTTCATTTAATTAATTGTTTAAGTCTATTCATTGGGTTGAAACAACCCATAGGCCTTATTATGTCAATTATTCTTTCAAAAACACTTTTCCCAAACACACAATAAAATTACTGTTTCTCGACAGGCATTCCGTTCACCGCATTATCCGGAGCTGACTAAAATCAAACAGTACGACTGTTTTATATACATTTGAATGAACTATTGTAACGAATTAAAGAATTAACTGTCTTAAACTAATTTATTTTAAACAATATTTCACTAATACAACTATTTATATTCACAACTTAGCAACAAGTAATTTATCTTCC
>WOGP01003585.1:0-14984 GCA_015342065.1 Leptinotarsa undecemlineata
TTGTTCTATTTTAAATGACACTTGATTTTAAATGTTACACTAATAAAATTGTTATTTGAATAAAAAGACTAATGAAATAACTTGAAGCTTTTATTGATTCCGAAGAAAAATATTGTTTCAGAGTATTGGAAAATGGAA
Source organism: Leptinotarsa undecemlineata (assembly GCA_015342065.1). Lineage (NCBI taxonomy): Eukaryota > Metazoa > Arthropoda > Insecta > Coleoptera > Chrysomelidae > Leptinotarsa > Leptinotarsa undecemlineata. The sequence continues at coordinate 139 of WOGP01003585.1, forward strand.
CGGCAATTTACTCTATATTATGCTGAGTAAAGTCAAATAAATTCAACAAACGTTTCAATTCTGCATATAATTTTGACCTTTAAATAAAATGTCAGTAATTCATATTTCTTGAATTATAATGAAACTTTAAAATCACTTTCTGAAAGTAAGTTTGGGAATAAAATTTTAATGAATATATTTGAATGACTGTCAAAATTTTCCCATGAAACATTGTTGGTAATGAAGATAGACTTTCGTTTGTCTAAAAATATTGCAAATAAACTTTCCATACTAAATATTTTTCTATGTATAATAAAGATCGTTATATTTCAATTTTATTGAGAGTGTTGAATATTTCCAACGTTCACTTCAATGCATTCAATTTTAAATTTGGTTACAACTTTATTGCAAAACATTCTCAAGCAAGTATCATTTTAATTCATCAATTTCTTTAAAAGCTAATTGCTGACAAAGAATTAAATTTTTTGATGATTTGAAAAGTTTGTTGTATTTGAAAGATATATTTAAAACGATTTTTGATAATTTTAATTCGACGCTGGTATCGAGCGGATTTATCAGGAATTTCAAGTATTACATATGGCAACATGCTAGTTCATTTATACTACGACACAACAATTTAATTCATATATCACTGGCGTGGCACGGCGTTTTACTTTCTATTGGTATTTTTTAAAAATAAATTGTTTTGACTGTTGCATTTAGATGATACATGAATTGAATTGATTGTTGATAATTTTTATTCGTCGCTGCCGTCGAACGTATTATTACCGTACTATGACCAATGCCATACAGTTATGTAGTTCCACAAAAATACGCCCGACGTCAGCGCCGTATAAAAATTATCAACAATCAATCTAATTCATGTATCACTGAAATTCAACAAATAAAATAATCCAGCTCATTTCAAAGGAATATTAATAAAAAGAAAAACGGCATAGCACGCCGTTTTACTTTCTATTGGTATTTTGTAAAAATGAATTGTTTTGATTGATAGTTGATAATTTTTATTCGGTGTTGCGCTCGAACGGAATATTTTGTTACTATCACTAGACTAACATGTTGCCAGATTTAAAAATTCAGCTTCTGCTAGACTCCGCTCGACGCTAGCGCCGAATTAAAATTATCAAGAATCGTTTTAATTCATATAACTATAATTATCAACAAAAATTTTATTCATTTCTCACAGAAATTTTAGTAAATTATTCGATAGTTACAAAAAAAGTATATATGACAAATATTTACTTCCAAAAATGTCAAACAATGAATCTATATAACTGTTCGCAACTTTTCTTCAAACAAATTAATTTATGTAACATTTCAATCAAGTGTCATTTAAAATTGAAAAAATTTTGCGAACAATCGTTTTTATAGTGTCGAACAAATGCATGAATCAATTAATTTCAAACAAATACCTTGTTTATTGAATACATTGAGGAATGAATATTTGTAACAATAAAAAGTCAAATGGCATTCTATAGAAATCATAATAAGGAATAAGTGTACTCATAAATATTCATGAATGTATGAGATGACTAACAAATTATACTAATTTAACCTAAATTATATCACCTCCAAAGATTTTGGTATAATTAATTCAAACACAAACAATTTCCAGTTGTCTATAGCGCTTCCTATCTTTAAATTAATATAAAACAAAATTCAAAGAGAATTAATATGTTTTGCAGGCCTGAGTACATTGCTGATGCCATACAGGAAATAATAAAGAAAGGAAAGAACGGTTCAGTTTGGGTTGCTGAAAATGAAGAGCCTCCATACGAAGTAACTTTTCTTCATCGGGAACAGATGCGCAAAACCTCATAAAAGAAGCTGAGATGAAAAATATTTATAATAATACAAATCTGACACCAGTGTGAAAACAGCCATGGGTTTAAGCCACGAATTGGAATTCAGCCATGGAAGTTTTGACACGAAACGACTGTTTTTAACGTTTCCAATAATACCTTCACGGTCTTCGATTTTGTCGCGGAAAAATACACCTCCTACAACCCCTTACAACATTTTGAATTGAAAAATCATATCTTTTCAAGAATTTGTGCTGCTGGGGATATTTTCACATAAAACGAAGTTATTCGGCGTATTCTATGATACCTTCACGGTCCCCGATTTTGTCGCGGAAAAATACATCTTCTGCCACCCCATGTATTAGTTTGAATAAAAAAATCATATCTTTTAAAAAATGTATGCTGCTGGGGATATTTTCACATAAAACAAAGGTATTTGGCGTATTCTGATCCTCAGCAGCACTAATTTTTCAAAATATATGATTTTTTAATTCAAAATGATGGAAGGGGTTGCAGGGGGTGTATTTTTCTCCGACTAAATGGAAGATCATATAGGTATTATATAATACGCCTAATTCCTTCGTTTTATGTGAAAATATTCCCAAATTTTTCAGAAGATATGATTTTTTTTATTCAAAAAGTCGGAAGGGGTTACAGGGTATGTTCTTTTCCACGACAAAATCGAGGACTGTAAAACTATTATTGAACACGTTGAAAAATATTGGTTCATATGAAAACTTTCATGGCTCGCCATGAAATTATTGTTCTAAAAGACAACTTTTCATGGCTAGCTATGAATTTCAACGATCAAAGATAGCTTGGCACACACCTTTCCGTTAACAGTAAATTCTTCTAATTCGTGGCTGAAACCCATGACTGCCATAACAGTAGTAAATCTGACTTATGTTCGTAAACTACTTTACTACGGAATAATTGATAATTTTGCGTCATTCATATGAATGGGATATACACAGTTAGGAGTTCACGAGTTGCTCAACTTCCATTATTATTATTTAATAATAGTAATAATAATATCGTTTTTATTATGCATAGAAATACATTTATACATAAAAGGGAAAGGATTGGCCAACGGCTATCTTCCATCCCTCCCAAAAATAATAGATCATATAGTTGCTAATATCCTTAACATTATTTTGGTATATTCAACAATTTCATTGCACTACCATACATCGAATTTAAAATTTTTCAAATTAGCACTGAGTAGTAAGCATCTGTGATTTTATTTCTTTCTTAAATTGACGAATATTATTATTTAAAAGAGGGAAAAATTTCATTCAGATACGAAGGGGCTATGTAAGAGAAATATCCTTGAAATTTGCAAGTACGGTGCGGTATGTTGAATGAGTTAATTCTCAAATTGACCACATGTATGTCAGATTGCCTGCTTAATAAACTATATAGATAACTAGGTGTTTTAGTTTGAAGCAACTTAAACAAAAAAAAATGTTATCAAATATTGGATTCTGTACCTCACATTCAGCTCCTTCCTTTTTAACAAAAATGGTGTGACATGTTCACCATATGGTATATAGTATACGAATCGCATGCAAGCATTTTGTATATGTTGTAACTCCATTCATTGATTCATTGAATTAATAGGTACTCATAGGTTTTATGTAAGTCAATGTTTCATATCGCATGGTTTCAAATAAATATATTTTTATTACATCTGTTCAATGTTTTTCGCAATCATTTCGATTCTCGAAAACTTTTCTGATTAGTACTATATTATGATTGGCAATTGGTACTTTCCAAAATAAAAAAAATATTTTGTGTCCAAAATTGTGTGAAGATGATAATTGCACGTTTGAAAAACGTGTTATTTTTGACATTCCAGCCTAAAAGTGCTTCTATTGCAAATGTATGGTGGTCTAGATTTTCGACGTTTCCCGTGAGAAGTTATATCAGAACCCAATAGTAATCCGACATCTTGAGGAGTATTTTTCAAAGCTACTCTATTCAAAATAATATTTTTTCGTTTCAAGATATTGATATATGAAAAATATTCCAAACGCGGTATGAAATTGCAAATCATTTCCTGCTCGAGAACCGATAATTTGATCGCTGAGTCCCTTTCAAGGTTTTCACCACCAAACACACTTTCGTCACGAGATTTGACATATCCCAATATATGTATATTATCTGTGTCACTCCGAACCTAATAAAACTTTACCATATTTTCTTTGCCACTATTCATGAATCAGACTGAAATGGTTTGCAACATTGTATCGGTATGCAGATTATTAGTGAGAACATGTTCAATCTTTTTATCAACAAGTTCATCAGTCTCGGAATCGCTTTTTACAGGCAAGTCAGGGCACAAAATTGGAAAATGTGTTTTTGTCCAAGTTTTGCAGCTTCATAGTTTCAGCTTGTGTGGTTAATTTTCGAGCAGTTGTAACAAGCCTGTTAGGCTAATAATTTCGCTTTCCTTTCTTTGAGCTTTGTATGCTACTTATCACAAAATAAACAAATCGAAATTGCTCTATTTTTGATAATCTTACTCACTTAATAAAGGGCTGATGCAGTATATATTTCTGATTCACCTTGCGTTTTTAATTTGTCCTATCTAACTATCTTCCTTTAATAAAGCTTATTTTTGCAAGATTTATTCTCTCTTCAGATTCAACTTCTCTATTAAAAAAATCTATAAGCATAAATAGAAGATCAGTTTTATGAGAGTTACTTTTACTTTCTCCATCCTCCTTTAAAGTAGTACCTGTAGTTACTGCATTTATACTGCGGCATCTTTCTCAAACTTTCAAAAGTTCAGCTGGCAATGCAGATTCATCTGACGGAAAGAGAATGGCGGTATACTTATTGCTAGTCACTCCAAGCGTTTCCAATGTTCTCAGTTGAGTTTTCAACTTGTCATACAAAGAGAACAAAGTCATACCTGATGTATTGGTTGCTTGTTCAAGAACAAGATTCAGCAATTCTCTAACATACACGTCTATCAGAAATTACTCCCTGGCCAAACCTGTTTTCAATTGGTCAATAGCTTTTCCTCAGTTTGAACCAGATGGCAGAAAACTTTTGATCAAGTCTCTGGCCATAGAATCTGGTTCTGTTACCTGCAATAGGTATTGAAATATATCATCTAGGTCTATATCTTCATCCTCGTAGATTTTGCGGAACTGTCCCCAGAAACCAATCCAGTTGTTTTACGTTGCCAACGAACTTTTTCAGTTCAAGTTGGGAAAGTCGAAATTTTCTTCTGGTGTCGCCGGTGGAATATTTGGAATCACCCCAATGAACCCCTTTTGTCGCCACTTTGATTACAACATCGCATATGGATCGATAATTAATGATTTCGTCTCCGAAGAAGTCAATTTGGTCAAACTCTTGTGATAATTCTCCTTCGGAAGGATTGCTCGAAACCATTTTTCTCCGATTAGTCCGTCGTAGAGTCGCTAGCACATATTCTCTGCTTATTGGCTTCATTAATGCTATATCTAGGTCATTGATGGTTTTGATGAATAGTCGTATTCCTTTCAGTCTTTAGGTTTCACATAGATGTGTCCTGTCACGGTCGCGAAATGTTATGTTTTGATGAAAACTCGTTACTGTTTGAGAGAATATAACTTAGACTTTCATTCAACTCGAAGATTTCTTATTTGAGAACAACATTTGATTTTTTCAGTATAGATGATGATATAAATTATACAGTGTAGAGAAAATTCAACTGAACCCAACAAACACCATGGTTACTGTATGGTGGTCAGCGGTTGGTGTGATTTATAACTTCCTGCATCACTGGTCAACAGAAGGGGCTCGACCCTGCTCCACAACAACGCCCGTCCGCATGTTTCACAATTAATTGTCCTAAAATTGAAAGAATACTCCCCAGACCTCGATAACTTTCTCACCGGGAAATCCACCATTTTTTAAAATTACTTGAAGAATTGGCAGACTTTTCATTCGATGAGATGATGAATCAATAGAAGGAGATCACTATTATCTAGATTCATCCACAGTTCCTGAAAAAGTACCTGAATAACATTTGCTGGTCAAATTTGTTTTACTTTCCAGAGCCCTTCAACTTGTCTGTGTTTACTGTAATGCAAACCCTTCTGTTCAAATTTCAGTGTGCTATAATTTATCAGAAATCCTAATGGATCCAGTAATGATATTGTGAAAGAAGCATATACTGGAATAACAGCCTTTTTTTGTTTCCATCATCACAAAATTGAGTTTTTTCTGATCCAAGCACGCCAGTGGAAAATAAAAATTTGTTATGCACTGCTGCTGATGGTATATAGTTTATTGATAATCTAATCACATTATTTGATGATAACGTATATTTGAGAAAGATAATTTCCCAATTCACATTCAATTCTCTTTTTTCATTTTCATCATGAGTTTTGAACAAGGAAAAGTGGCCGTTGTTACTGGCGGTGCTAGTGGAATTGGTTTAGCTATCGTCAAAAAATTTCTGCAGCAAGGCGCTAAGGTAATTGTTAAAAATATTTCTCTTATGGTGGAGTTTTAACTTCACCATAATTCCACCAAATTATGTAGTGACATATCACTATAGTGATATGTCACAACCATATTCATGTAGCGCAAACGGCAGAGCGTTCAGGTTGTTTCCTACCTGCAGTGGCGTGCGTTTGGGTATTTAATCTCAATAAATTATTGAAACTCATTACTCATTAAAACTGACAATGAAAAGTTTTCATTTATTTTCACACAATTATGGTCTATTTTTGTAATATTTCGAATTGAAATATCTACATGATAGTGAATAGGTATGCTCATTCGGAAAGATACCAGGTATGGGCAAAAATTATTTGGATTTATCATCAGACAAATCCGATGAATCTTTGTTGAATGTGATGACTGATTTTTCTACAACTTTCTCAACTGAATGACTAATTTCTACCCGTTGTCTTCTTTTTTATAACATGTTCAACACATTTTAGCTATTTTTTGGAATAGATATTCCTTAAGGACTCCTCTTTGAGTTCGATTGGACTCAAGTGAAGGATTTCGTTGCAAAAACACGACAATCAACATGACATATTTCATTTTGATTTTTTTGTTTCTCCTTGCAACGAAGTCCTTTACTATAGCCCAATCGAATTCAATGGGATTAGGTTCGCTTTGATGAAAGGGAAGACACAGAATTATATTTCTTTTATGTGCTATATATGTATACCGTGAAACAAGCTCTATTTGAACGTAATATATACCATCGTTCATTTTCACCCATAGCATCATCAAATGGTTTTAGGGCTGATTTTAGCGAAATGATGAATGGTTCACAAACGAAATTTCAAACGGGCAAAATGTGAAATAAATGGAGATTACCGAGTATGGGAGAGGAATATTTCTGAATAATGAACATCATTCAAGATTAACAAGAGATTTATATCTCTATAAACGAAAACTTTTCTTTTGAGAGATACTTTATGGATCTTTCCTCTGTGAAGTTCGAGGCAAGTTTGGGAGCTACAAGATTTCTTAAAGTGGCAAGAGCTGAATCATAAGAAGGTTGGATAGTAGTCAAGGTATCTGCAATACATGTGCCTACTCTAACTCTCTCAAAATATAAAGATCATCTAGACGAAATTAGGAAAATATTGAGTTCTACCTCCAACTATCTACCTTACCAGAGAGTAATAGTAACAGAACAAGCTGGGATTATAATGAGAGAGTATGTAAAATACACTCTCTACAATAGATTGAGTACCGGACCGTTTTTAACTAACATTGAAAAACGGTGAATTACATTTAAAATTTTGTTGGCTTTGATACAATGCCATGAAGTTTGGGTTTGTTATGGTGATATCTGTGTCTGTAAAGTATCTGTAGAGGGTCGAACCACAGCACTTATACATGTAACCCATTGTACATCCTCCCGAGGTGTCCACCTAGGTCATCTTCCATCCTGTCCTTTCCCTTAACCCATCAGGGACGGAGTTATCTAATTTTTGAAAAGAATGATAATTTCATGTCAAAGTGTTTCGATTAATTCTAGAGATCAAGAAAATGACACTAATTATTAGCTAATAATAACTAATTATTGAAATATGCATTTTTCTTCAAAAAATTGCTGGTTGCTATATGACAATGCTAGGAATGGAGGATGTGGTCTTTCGGTGCAGAATAAGTATAATAATGTCTTGAATGGAATGTTTTTATTGAAAAATGTATCAGAATTTTCAGGAAGATTTACAAACGGGTATGGAACGATAAATTGCATATTAGGCAAAGCCCTACGCCACATTTGATACACATTGTTCTCATTATTGACTTGTATTGTTTACCAGCACATTTTTTTTATTATTTGGTACAGAATTCAGGTAATGTGTGATATTAAATATCTTATGTCATCAGAAATATAGCTACAAGATCTACTTAATGCACTGCTTGATGATCTACCACCAGGTTTCCGAGGATTGCGATATTTAACGAGGTATGCTTTGACAGTCTCTCTCCTAAATTGCAAATGAGTCAAATTATTTCCTGCTTTCTTATGTAAAATTCAAGCGTTTTGTAAAGTAGCATCTATTAACCAGGCGAAGAGACACACCATATATATATAAATTGTTAACATGAATGCCTACCAACTTATTTTACCATGGATTCATCGTTATTCAAATCTTTCTCGGGTACGTAATATTTCATAAATATTGCTTGCAATTTTCCTATGAGTGGTCGCAATTTGTAGTACTTATCTGATTGATCGATATCATTATTATTTGCTAAATGGAAATATTTGAAAATTGACAAAAACCCATATCGTCTCATGAAATCTATAACCAATTGGTTGCCCGAATCTCCAGCAGTATCCCAAAATGATTTTTTGCGTGGAACCCAGTTATATCCAGACAACATAAGGATTGCGAGAAAACACCGCATTTCCTCTCGAGTTATTTGGGTATTCGGATGATTTTTGAAAAGGGCATATCTTGTCATCTATGCCAAGAAAAAATCAATCATGTCTTCATCTAAAAACAGTGTTCGAACGTTTCGACAGGTATGAAGGTTTTGAAATTCTCATAATCTCCCTCAGGAAATTCTTTCATTGACATTATAAGATCACCTTCGATCCATTCAATTTTGTCACAATAATTTTTTTCTGCTTAGGCAAACACAGTTTCTTCCCTATTGTTTCCTTCTACAAAATTTTTCTACATCTCCTCATCATGTTCGTTGAGAGTAATTGGTTCGTTATCTTCGAGGGAATCGTTTTGAAAAATTTCTAATTGAACGGATGCCTGCTTCATTCTCCTCGGCAGAATCTTCATCGGTCAATTTATTCACATTTGGCGGTTCTACTATATATAGATGTTTCGAATATCGAGGTCGTCTGAATAAACCATCTGCAATGCTTCTTCCAGAGTTGATACATCTCTAACAACAAAAAAAAACATCATACAACATGCAAGTACAACAAAAACATCATACAGGAGATATTTTGTTGTACTTTCATGAAGTTCATATCCATTTTGCAGTCAGCAAATATAACACGCTAGAATATTCAATTACACTAGGCGAAAAAAGCATGCCAAAGTAATCTTTATAGCAGAAAACTGTAAAAATGGATTATGTTTTTTTCAAAAAAACAGTATAGATGTCAGAAAGATAAGCATCGCCATATGGCAACGCCAGTCTCTTATGGGTTAAGGTGGACAAGTCAGTAGGAGACAACTCCTTTATATTGGCAGGTGTAGGCCAAGACTCGCCGAACACATACTCTCATTGGCAACCTTGAGGTGTCTCACTGTAGCCTCTGCGAAAGTGCAGAGGTGCACTTGTGCACCTCTGCGTGGAGGTGCACAAGTGAGGGAGCTTTTTCTGTAGGGGCCGCCGGTTTCTTGCCTTCATTCAAGGCGGAGCTCTTGGCGCCCGCCGCAGGAAGTGCCCTTGCTGTTGGAGGTGGAGTGGGGGGCTAATAGTTGCTGCCACTCCTGCCTCCTTCTGTCTCTTTCTCCTTTTGGCCGCAAATGCGCTAACGCCTTGGCCTTAGTATTAGATCACGAGGTGATCTACTATGTCCAGCCTCATGCCAAGCGGTAGATGGGAGGACATTTATGTTCATCCCCAGCCACTGCCTTAGATTGAGGCTAGCATTTCTGTCCAGCCTCGGGATTGGTTTTTGTTTTTGTTTAATTCATGTGTGTTCCCACGAGTAGCAAGGAAAGAGTTGGTCACCTCTGGCAGAGCCCCGCATTACCAGAGGTAGGCTGATGACAATGAGGTTACGCCCAGTTCGTCAAGGGTATCGTTCATAACCGCATATCACCCTGCGGCCAATCAGTTGTCGGAACGATTCCCCACTCCTTAGCTTAGGTACGCTGGTTCACGATGATATATTTTGCAAAAGCTTTTGGGGAGTTTTAGTTCCCCTAACTCCACTTATTTCTGCCACTGACCAGGAGTCCGGTGATCCCGTCCGTAAGGCCACATTGGCTTCGCGGACAGGGCCTCAGTCCCCTGGCTGTTTCCCTATCCGCCACCTGGGGACGCACCAGATAGGTAGACCAACCCACGGGTTGTCATGGTCATATAAAGTTAAAAAACATCACAGAATCAGAAAGTGAACCCTGTTTTTAAACAACTTGCGGCACACAAAACATAATACTTCAAACGATATTATTATAATTTCTTCAAATGATATTAGTATAATTTTCAATATTTTATAGATGAACGATGATAAATGATCTATGAACTGGATAACCTGTTATTCTAGGGTGTAGGAGTGGTAGATATTTCCGAAGAAACTGGCAAGAAAGTTGTGTCGAGTTTAGAAAAAGAATACGGTGACAAAGTTATTTTCATCAAGGGAGATGTCTCGAAAGAGGGGGATATTAGAAGTGAGTATATTTGATTAAAAATATTGATGATGAAACAATAATGTATTTGTAACAATATTTCAGTTGCAAAGAGTTACCTGATACCACTTTAATACAAACACAAATGATTTAAACTGAGTTTGAAAAAATGTTATACAATCAAATCAATGAATACATAATGAAACATATCATTATACCACCATTTTCAGTTTGGCTTCAGGATATAACACCACCACAGCTCTAACAAATATTGTTGATGATATTTTTAGGGCAATTGATTAAGGAAAGATTACTTGTCTGACCCTGCTGGATAACAGCAAGACATTTGATACTATGGTTCATGAGGTTTTCATTAGTAATTAAAATTGTTCGGATTCCACCCTGATTCAGTGAAACTTTTGGAATGTTACCTGAAGAACGCAGAGAGTTATTCATGACCTTGAATCCTCCGAGACCCTTCCTTGCGCCATGACGTTCCGCAAGGATCAATATTGGGCCCACTGTTATTATCTTTGTACATCTCAGATTTTCATTCATTCGTCAAATACTGCCGCATACACCACTACGCGAACGATACCCAGCTGTACTTATTTTTTAATGAAGTGAAACCGGATGTTACCGCTGCTTTAATTTCGGATCTAGATTCCTTGATAATATGCAACACATAATCCTGAAGTTGAACACCAGTAAGTCCAGTGCATTGTTTTTCGGACCGAAGCTCAAACGTAATCTAGCCAGTACCTCAATCGGCATTGTTTTAGGTGGGGAAAAAATTCTAATAAAAAATGAAACAAGAAACCTCGGACTCTGATTAGACAATGAATTGAGGTTCACAAAACATGTCAATCAACTTTGCCGAGGTTCATATAATACACTCAAACAACTTTATCCAAGTAGACAATTCATGAGTTCCGCTCTGAAAATTCGTGTTTGTGAATCCCTCATATTATCGAAACTGGCTTACTGTGACTACCTTAATGGACAAAAAATACAGAACTCTTGTATTAGACTCTCGGAATACGCAAATATGAACACATAAGTCATAAATATTGGAAAATGCGAAAACTGAAATTGCTAGAGATGAGAAAATTACATCTATTAAATATGACTCATAAAGTACTGAAATATAGGACACCAACATATCTATATGACAAACTTATCAAAATAGGGAACCTGAGTGATTCTAACACTCGTAAATCGGGGTTACTGGCAATGTACGAACATAAAACCTCCCAGAGACCATGGCGGACATTTCAGCGATGTTCTATTCCTCACATAATAGCATCAATAGAGTGTACCTTCCAATACCTACCTCATACATATATGTATTGTTACAAGTTTCCGGTCGGTTCGATAATATTTGACTGTGCTGCCACTTCAAGCTTCGACCTCAACTGCTGCCGCTATTAAAGAGAACTGAATTCGAGCTGCCTCTATTCTCTAATAACCCATGGGACAATGGCCGGTTGAGTTGGCGGTTTGGTTAGTGTGAGTGGTTTGTTTCACCTATTCAATCGACCGTTAGGTGTAACGATGGTTCGAGCCGCGAGGCCGGTCGCTACGATAAAACGCAATAAATCGTCGATTCTTAATCCCACAAGTTCCGACTTGTGAGTTTCCGTTTGTAAAGGGGCAACAGCTGGTAAACAGAAAAACATATTTCGAATAGATTTTTCAACAGATAATTAAACCAGAACGAAGTCATTCCAGAAGTTAGATGTTATGTTTATGAATTGTTTGCCATCTACACTTTCAGGGCCTTGCGAAGATTTGCAAATTATATATAAGTTATGAGATTTAATGAGGCTGTTCGCCCTAAACAACATTTCAAGATTTTCCAACAGGGCTTTTCATGCACTCTCCATCCAGACTTTCCCATTTCCGCGTTTTTAAATCATCTAGAAGGCACATCAAATCTCATTGGAGCCAGTTAGCCTCTACTTACTTGAAGATTTTTCGACAACCCGGCCCCGGCAATCCACCCAGCTTCGGTGAAATCTTGCCTCTTCATGAAGGAAGGGTCGCCCCCGGAAACTATTGAAGACCACATTCGGTATCATCGTGATTCGTCTTATCTTTTATCAATATTCCGGAACAAGCGACCCTCCGGGTCTGAGAAAACTCGTAGGAGTAGGTTGTAGGGGGTTCAAAGCCATCCACAACAGAGTCTTCGACGGCTACCCTGTCCTCCTCCTTGTACTCCTGGCTTTAACAAAATTAACATCCTGATTCCAAAGTCATCAGTTCATAACTTTCAGAAGCACCTTGGTATTCCTCTTTTCGTAGTTTAAAAGTGCAGGGACTACTGGAGTGCTGAATGTTTTGATCAAATAAAAAATCTATGACTGGTAGAAATCCTCCGCTCCAACTACTACGAAAAGCTGTTTCCTGGTAATGCAGTTATTTCTCTTTAGCCATTCCCAGAAACTTTCTGAAATAGGTATAACCGACTTATTCACCTCACGTCATGTTTGCTTCTCAGTGTTGGCCATTCTTTCACTGCTCTGCCTTTTTCTGAATCTGTTTCAACTTCTTTTGAGGACACCAGGGACCTGAGAAATTCACCCTTCCTCAGAAGAGGTAGCTTTTCTTACAATTACTCGAGTTTGACAGGTATTCGTCGAAACTTTTTTCGGATACTATGACGTCATTAAGATAGACCAGGCATATTTCACAAGAAAGTCTTACTAACACTAACTCCATCAAGCGTTGATATATTGCTAGAGTATTGTATAATCCAAACTTTGAAAAGTTATAAACCATGGCCGATGGAAAAGCTAGTTTAATTTTATGTGTTCGGGACGAACATGCTGAGAGCCACCTGCATTCAGCCAAGATGTTCAATGTATCATCTTTGCTGGGCAGGGAATAATTGTTTTATCTAGATAGTTATTATTAGCCTTTCAGTAATCTCCACAGAATCTAGTCGCCAACACCACAGGTGAGAATCAAGAGGCTACTTGATTATTTGATTCCGCTTTTCTTCAACATTTCTTTCACAATGGATGCCCTGCATTGCAAGGCGTAGTCACCTCGGTGGATGACGAATGGGCTTTAGCATTACTAGTATTAATTCGATGATTAACTGAAACCGTTCAACCAATAATCTTGTCCTTTACAAACACGTCATTTTCTTCTTTCACTAATCGGCTGGCCTTATATATAGTTTTTCTTCAGACATACAACTGCATGTTTTCCTGAAAGAGTCTATGAATTTTTTCGCTACACTTTTCGCAGCATTTGAAATTGACCGGAATATAATTATTCTTTCTTTTGTTTCAATTGGCATCAATCTCCCTTTTTATGTTTTTATTGCTCCTATGAGCAAAGGCTACTGGCAAAGTACGAGATAGTCAACCTAATTTTGTAATACGTCAACAGAAAAAAGTTGGCACTTGAATCATTGTCGAATATTTGTACAATCAGTGTATGTATCTTCTTCAAAGAAAAGTAACCAATTCAATCGTTTCAATATAATCGTGTTTCATGTATTCAAGTTCAAGTGTTTTAACCATTTCAAAATACGTTGATGAATAATAATTTCACATTAGCAATTCTTATCTGAGTGTTAAATTGTCTTTATCAAGGGCGTTTATCAAGGGCGTTTGAATTTACATCCACAGTTTTGCAGAAATCATTCAAAATGAAATGTTAGTTGGTATTATCGTTAAGACCAATAACATATGTTCACTTTCTAATTAAATTAATGAAATATCAGGTAACACGTGTATCAAGTTAATGGGTGTGTATGTTTCGTGTTTAAACTATTAATCTATCTCACTGATATCAGTGAGATATCAACAGTTCCAGCACCGATATAAGTATATTTCCAACCCATTTCCAAGAATTAACTCATATTTTCGTATTTGCACACGAATTACTTCTCAAAGGACTCATTTTCAAATACACTTGGAAAATACGCTAGGACTAAACACCTGAGAACACCACTCTATAAAGAGACTGGTACAAACTATATATAATACAGAGAATGAAATTGTTCGAATTTGTATCATGAGAAGAGGGGAAAAAACAACTAAGCACGTGAAGCTGCATCGTTTTTCGGATATGTGGAAGAAATGACGGAAAACTCAATTAACCAAACAACGTAGGCTTTTTTTAGTTTAAAACAGTGGTCGCCAACCTCTTCAATGTGTTGAGCTACTTTGTTAATTTTGGAATAAACAGCGAGCTACCCACACGGAAGCCACGTAACGCAACG
>WOGP01003586.1:0-14983 GCA_015342065.1 Leptinotarsa undecemlineata
ACTGACGCCTGTCGGATATAATCCAACGCCCTTCGTGGTATTAGCCAGGGGAGTAGTTGTTTTCTGATAGGCGTCAGTCCATTCAACCTACTGTGTAAGTATATACGAGACTGGCTTTAACGTTTAAAGTTCATTTCTTTAGGTCTCCCAGTTTGATTTCACTCTGGATTTTATAACCTCCTGAAATGATCTCAAGCTTCTTGTCAATGAAATATGGGGTTTATCTTAAACTCCAGAAAAAACAAATAAGTATTTTTCACATATAGTCAGTGGGAATACTTGAAGGCTGGCTATAAGTTAAATCATCCAAAGGAACAATTCAATCAGGCCAGTCTTAACTCTCTACACTGTAGGTGAACGGACTGACACCTATCAGAAAACATCTACTCCCCTGGCTAATACCACGAAGGGCGTTATATCCGACATGTGCCAGTTCAGGATTCTTCATAGGATATGTGGTTGATTATCTCGTTCACAGGTAGATGGGGCGATGACAAAATTGTTTGTTGACCGCTTCAGCCTAGTTCCAGGAATGATACTCTGAAGGAATTCAATTTTCAATTATTGGAAATCATCGACTGTATATTTATGGCAGACACTACTCTGCACTGACGAGTGGCCAAACAGCCCGAAACCGCTCTGCAAGTGTGTTCCAATAATTGAAAATCTATTAGGGCAGTTGTATCGCCAACAGCATATACAGAAATAACTACAGTGAAGAAATCCTGTTCTGACACCTGTCGGATATAATTCAACGTCCTTCGTGGTATTAGCCAGGGGAGTAGTTGATTTCTGATAGTTGTCAGTCCATTAACCTACAGTGAAGGGAGTTGTAGGGAGTTGAGACTGGCCTGAACGAATTTTTTCTTCAGATGATTTGATTTATAGCCAGTCTTCAAATTTGCCCACTGACTATATGCGAAAAGTTTTTCCCTTATACGACAAATCAGGCAAATTTCTGATATGCGGTTGGTTGCATTGTTCACAGGAAGATGAGGCGATGACATACATGTTGTTTATTGTCCGTTTCAGTCTAGTTCTAGAAATGATACTCGGAAATCATCGGCATAATGTTGATGATGGACACTACCTTGCACTGACGAGTAGCCAGAAAGCTTGTAACCGGTCTGCAAGTATGCTCCAATAATTGAAAATTAATTGCAGCAGTTGTATCTCCAACAGCATTGGCAGGAATAACTTCCTGCCAATGCTATTCCTTGAAGAATCCTGCACTGACACCTGTCGAATATTATCCGATATAATCCGACAGGTGTCAGTATAGAAAACAACTACTCCCCTGGGTAATACCCCTCGTGGTATTAGCCAGGTATCAGTTCATCAACCTATAGTGTACGGAGTTGGGACACGAATTGTTCTTTCAGATGATTTGAACAGACAAGTAGGAAATGAAAGATTGACAGACGAATTTTTGTACCTGGCATGATGAAATCTAGATTTGAACTAGTATGACATCAAACACCCACTAATTTTACTTCCTTCTCAATTTCCTCTTGATACTGAATGATATAATTGGATAATCACTTATTTTTGTCATAAATTACTTTCTCTGTTGTTATTGATGAAACTTTAACAATAATAAACAAAATACATGTAATTATCAATTTTTTGTTGAATAGTATACAATACGCTATGTAGCGGTTTAATATACCTATAGGTTATTGGTTCCCATAATTTTCAGTAGTCATTGTACAAGGAATATTCCTCAGTGGGATTTTCGACACCGAATGAGTTTCGGGAAATCTGATTTCTTTTCAACGCATAACTTGTCTCCAACTATTCGATTGTGTTCTGAATTTCAATGAAGAGTTATGAGCAATGAAGGACAGTGGTCATGTAATTCAAAGAAATTCGCCAGTAAATGCTTTGTTATAATATATTGGTAAATTATATTGCTTGGGCTGTTCCGCAAATGGCTAGGACAGCGAGGTTTTTTATGAAATGTGAAATAGGTGAATGAGTTTGTTCGTTAATTCAGTGATGCAATGGATAAATGTTACTTTCTAGATGTAAACATTACCTTGAAATAGAGCCAGCCTGAAAGTTGGTGTTTTGTCTTTGCAAAAGGAGGATCCAAGCTTCAGTTCCTGGCAAAAGCTCCTCTTTCATTCTTGGATGGTACGACAAAAATATTGAAAATTTTATGTTTTCCACATTTATTCCGTACGGCTAAAAACCTAACGCAATGGTTTTTAATTCACCTCCCTCATTGTAACTTTTTCTATCAAAAACTTGTTTCTAAAGCCTTTGTTATATGTTTCAATGAGTTTTTTGTTATTCTTCATTGTAGTCAATATTTTTAGACTATTTTTGAATTATAGAGAAAGAAACAGAATTATTTCAAAGTCACAATTGAAAAAATAATTCCGAGCTGGCTAGTCGTAGTTAAATGGATCCTGAAGTTGTTTCGTTTGCCACTGCAACCGACATCATCAGGGGTGTGCGTTAACTACGAAAACTGTTTCAGAACATTCTAGATGGCCGCAGTGATAGGGATGACAGTGTATCGTGTCGAATTTCACTTCAGATATTTTCGGACAGTTCTTAAAATTTTCAAGAAAGTACTTGAAACTATTGTATAGATTCAGAACATTTCCGGGTAAGTATAGTCACATTTTTTCTCTGCCGACTAGTTTCAAACCCAAATTTTGAACACCCTCATAAGCTATTGACTCATGATCCGTGTAGTGCACTATATTGTTTGTATTGATGATCTGAAATGTTACTTTCATGTGAATATGAACTGCAGAAATAGTATAAAAGAAACTCTTAGTTACTGATAAATACTTTTCTTGCACATTGTCTATAGGTAACTACCCTACTCTAGAATTTTAATGAACGTATTGTACTCCGTAATAAAATCTCATCAACTGACAGCGGAAATATGTATTGAATTTTGGCAATTTGTTATTGCGCGTAACATACTTGAATGAGAAATGGGACGGTACAAAAATATTGTTGAAACGTTCATATACAGTACAAACATTCAGATAAAAATATTTAATAGGTTTTAGAATAAGCTCAGATGAACTTATTCAAAGGGTATATTCTCCGAAAGTATTGTATTATTTTTTAGCAATTTTTTTGATATGAAAAATTGTTAAATACGACAAGTATTTAAAGTAGAAAATTTTTCTTTGTGAAAAATACTTCTACGCAGTAACTTATCGGGGTAAACTAAAAAGTTTGCCCTTTCTACACTTGTATGAAATTCTCCATTATAATTTTCATATTTTGCAGATTGTAGAAGGACAAAATACCCAAAAAGGCCGATAAAAAATGATTGATATGGGCATATGTTTATTTCAATCACCTCAGGTTCAAACAGCCTGGATGGTGATGTGATTATATAGGATACTGTTAGTCAATTCAAAAAACAATGCATTGTGATATTTAAGTGAACAGTTTAACAGAAACACATTTTTGTAAAACTGTTTAGTGAAAATCTCACAATGAAATATTTTTTGAGTACGTTATGGATTTTCATCAAGTGTCGGCCAATTCCATCATATATCTCAGATACTTGAACTGTATAATCCAACAATTGGGGCTATTACATAGAAGATAACGACTCGTTCTTCTTAATCCTGTCACCATCTAATCCCATACGCATTATATAAAATATCCTTTAATTCAGCGCGAAGTCAACAGTCAAGTATGCGGAGAAGGCTATATTGGCTGAAAGCTGCCAGGACACTTTGTTTATTAAAAGCACCATGCTCAATATATGGTCCGGCTCCTCTGAACGCTGTGCCGACTGAAATAGCAAATTTACGGCACCCAACTCGATAGCAGAGATGTACTAGCCAATTCGAGATGGAATAAAGTAGAACTATGTCAATTGCCACTGTATCAAATAAGTTTCATATCAACATAAAACTTGAATCCTACGGAATTCGACGTATTACAATGAAGTCATATCTCACAAACATACAATGAGCGGTCAACTATGATGGAAATGAATCTGGTTTTCAAATGGTCAAATATGGAGTGCCTCAAGGGTCGGTCTTGGGACTTATTTCATTTATAAATCTTATATAAATAACATGTTGTATAATTCACAGCCCTATTGGTGCATTATATTCTCTGACGATGTAACTATATATGAATCAAGTGAAGACCTCTTATGGTCTTCTATTATATTAGTTGAACAGGAAGTTGATGAATTATAGCCAATAATTTCAAGCAGAATTCTACTGAAACACAAAGGTTTAGTTCGTTTGAAGGTGATTGACGAAGTGTCATGATGAATTTCATTAGTTTGTACTTAAATTTTCTGATATTATATAAAATGATTTGAAATCCCCGAAAGACGACTGGACTAATTCCTCCGAGAGATGACTTTTTTTGGGTCATTGGAGTACTTTCACTTATCTCCGCTGTCCTTTTTCCGCTTCACCGGTTTAGTGGGAGATGACCGTTTGGCGGGAGTTGGCCATTTTTCCCCATTATGGGTTCCTATATGTAGCGTATCTCTACGCTAGCTCGGGTGAATACATTGTTGGACAACATGTCCAATATGGACAACAATGAATTTACTCCTCAACCAATGTTCCTTCCTGTGTATGATCTCAGCTTGGGACCACTCGATGTTATGTTGATAGGTCCAAACATGCTCTGCAGTCTAGGTTTGGTGGCCAGGTTTTCGTGAGGCTGCTACGGATAGTGTTTCCGGATCTAAAGCAGGTTCTGATGTTGTACTTGGATCCAATTCTTTTTATCCTTTCCGATAATCCTGTGATGTAGGGAAGTGAAAGCACGGGTTGGGGCGGCTTCTCTTCCTTGCGAGGCTCCTGATGTATTTTAGCCAAAGTCTGTTCCACTATCGCTTCACAAATAATTAGATTTTCGTGTAATCATCTGAATCAAATGGGTGGAAAAGCCACGCTTCTAGAGCTCACATTAGATCCGCCTCTGAAATGACATTGTAACATCGACACACCTACTTCTGATCTTGATAACCAGTTATACCAATCAAGACAACTCAAAAAAGTAATAAGCTCTGTTGCTTTGCGAACAGACTAGTTTTCCATATTTGATTCCTATACCTGTTATGGTACTCGTAGAAGGCTTTGGAGTAACTTCAGTCTATCTTCTAAAATTTTTAAGTGTCAACTAGCTATGAAGATAATCGGCGGTGTTAGTGATTCTTCCAGAAATTTGTTCAGTATATTGAAAGTAATGTGAATTTTTTCTGTGTATATCTATGAGTTTTTTTAAGAGATTCCTAAGAATATTGAAGAGTACAATTCTCAAAAAATAGTGAGGTTGTTCAATAAACATCCAAATGAGTTGAAAAACATGAGTCGTAAGGAATAAAAAAATCAAGTGATTTTTCATTAGGAATTCTTTTTACGATCTCGACAAATATAAACCTTGTCAGTTGTATTGATACAGCAGCGAGTTATTATATAGGTGAATTTTCTTAAATGTCTAGTTTCTCATTATATATTAGTTCCAAGTAATTTTAATAATTGTTTATATGTACCAATTTCATGCTTATTATGCTAATGTTATTTATCAGCAACCCTATTTATATAGATATATATATATATATTTTCTCATGTTTATAAACACTGTGTACTCACTCTCATTCATGATTGTATATGGATGATATGTTCCCTCCATCTATCACTTGGCATAAACTTCAACATGTTTTCCTATGAATAATATATTCGATTCACTGGTTTCATGAAATATTGCTGTTTTGTTAAGCTCTATAAATGTCAGATCTCTTTACTTCTCAATTTATTTTCAACGAATTATCTCAGGATCTGATCACTAGGACAATTTTGAAGAGATTATGGATAGAACAGTTCATTATAAAGGGTGTTTCAAATTCAATCCTCACCACTGGGATCTCGGAAACTATGAGAGATACGAAAATGATTAAATTGGGATAAAGTTGCGGAGTTACTTAACCAACAATGTGCCGTTGAGAAAGTTCTGAAATTCCGAGTATGTCCGGAGATATCTAAAAAATAACAGAAATTTTCCTGGCTTCATTTTTTGAAGGAGTCGAAAATAAATTGCCCTTCCATGATGCCACTTTTTCCCTGCTACATAATAGTGTTTTCAGATTTGCTATCCGACGTTTCATTTTCCGACCACCATTATCAACTTTATTTTTTCTTATGAGCGCTACCTGTATTGGATTATTTCTGTTTCGAATAGAACCAGATATTACCTTTTCAATGATGTATCAGAAGTTATCATTCTTTTCCGAAAAAATTAAGATATTGAAAAAAAATTATAGGCTTTGACTTTGATGTTTCTAAATTTGACATTCAATTTGTTACATTCAATGACATTTTGTTATGGTACAAGTCATTAAATTTTTGGTGAAAAATGGCTTTCACGAGTGAAGAAAAAAGAGATATGATACAAATTTATTACAAATACGATAGAAACAGCATTAGGACATCGAAAATGTATTTAAACATGTATACCGAAAGACAACAACCACATCGATCTAGTTCAAATTATATCAACATCTCACCAAGTTTGGTTCATTAGAACAGCCGAGGAAAAAATAAGAAGACAGAATAAAACAGGAAACTAAAGAAAGAAAGTTTGATAATTGAGGTATGTATGAAGTAACTCGTTCGATTATTTATTTTGTAGAAATTCATGTTGAATATAGAATAAAGAAAATAATTTTGTCTAGTTTCCACTGTGTTTATTTATTCGTTACGACCGGTTTCGGCTTATTAGGCCATTTTCAAGTTACTTGAAAATACTGTAAGTTAGACATTGTGTCTTTTCAATAAAAATTAGTAATTTGCAGATGAATATATATCCGAAAAAATATATACATCAACTTTTCTCTGAAATGAATATTCGTTGCATGAAGACAACTCAAATAAGCGGTTCAAATTGTAACAAAATACACATGCATCCAGGTGATCCCGAAATGCGATTAGAATTTTGTTATTGGCTAATTAGAAGACTATTTGGATGATCTATCTTTGGCTAATTATAACAATATCTGGTTTCAACATGATGGTGCTCCACCGCATACTACCAGACGAGTATCTAAGTACCTGACTGAAAGCTTTAGTGATAAATGATAGAGAATAATGGGCCGGTGAAGTGGCCAGGAAGGTCTCCAGACTTAAGTGTTATGGATACATTTTTATGGGGTATACTGGAAAATAGAGTTTATGGTTAGAGGGAATATTAAAATATTGAGGCCAGCATTTTGAGCATTTGCTGTGATTTACTTTTGTCTTTATATTATAGTTGATGATTGTTATTTGTTCAAAGTTTTATTTTCATTGGAAAGGACACAATGTTTAATTTACCTTCTACCCAACTCATTTATGAAATTTTGATTGTTAATTCTGTCTCCGTATTTTATCATTGGCTTTTCAAACGAAACAAACTAGGTGAAATTTGGATCCAATAAATTCAACATATTCCTATCACTGTTTCTATCGTATTTGTAATAAATTTGTATCATATCTTTTTTTTCTTCATTCGTGAAAGCCATTTTTCGCCAAAACTTCTTGTGGAATAACAAAATGTCATTAAGTGTAATAAATTGAAAGTCAAATTTGGAAACATCAAAGTAAAAGCCGATTATGATAGGAATATATATTTTTTTTCAATATCTCCAATTTCTCGAAACAGAATGATAACTTATGATACATCTTCGAAAAGGAAAATCTGGTCCTATTCAAAACAGAGAAAATCTAATGTAGCGTTCATAAAAAATAAAGTTGATATGGTGGTGTCCGGAAGACGAAACGTCAGTTAACAAATCTGAGAACAGCATTATGTAGCAGGAAAAAATAACAACCTAGAAGTGCAATTTATTTTTGAATCCTTCAAAAAATATACACTCGGATATACTCGGGATTTCAGAACTATCTCAACGGCACATTGTTAGTCAGGTAAATGCGCAATATTGCTTCAATTTAACAATCTTATCTCTCATAGTTTACAACGGTGAGGATCGTAGAGGCTCGAGAGATATTTAGTTTCTGTTACTTCTTTTCAAGAAAAAAAAAATTGTAAAAGGTATATTGTTAGGTCTGTGGGTAAAAATAATTCAAAATAGAATTGGAAATCCCGGCGTGAAGTGAATCTTATTGAAACAATTCTCACACACACCAAAATTAGAACAGTGTCTTTCGACGCCCGTTTGGTTAACCAAATTAACATCATCAGGAGATGGTACTCCATCACAGATCATGATGAACTATTGTTTAAATTGAACGCAATAGAAGGTAGAGTAGATTGGAAACATGGAGCAGTAAAAACAGCGCCCATAAAATTTAAAATATCAACTATAAACCTGGAAAATGCAAATCTTGCCCGCCATTGTCGAGCAGCCATTTTTTTTCCGTAGAAAAATTTCACGATGCATTGTCACCGATTTTATGTCAAATCAGCTTGCAAATGAAGTATCATAATTTGGAATATGGAACAATTTTTTTTCGCACCAGAGCGCCAAAATAGGAAGTTAGATAGCGAAAGTTGACATGGCCGAATTCCTTATGAAATTACCTTTTTAGTTATGTGTCACACCCACTACTTTTCCTATTTAAATTGTTTGGGTGATAGTGACCGATGGGTGTGGGGAGAGGTATGACAGTTGAGGATATAATAGAAAAATTGCAAATGGACGTCTTTTTGCATTTTTTCAGAAAACATGTGTTTTGAAGATATTCGATCCATTTCGTTTTGATGCTCCACCCTGTACATGGTCTTTTATTTCCTTTGTGTATATGAGAGGACATATGGGTTTAGAGAAAAATATGAAAAAACTGTGGATATCTTAGCAACCGTTGAGTTTTATGATTAGACAGAAGAACAAGATAGTCTTATGAAGAACGCCAGTAAAACCTTTGTGAATACCATTAAAATATGGAGGGCGATTTTTGTTACATTATTTAAAATATTCAATGTTTGGGATTGAACGCATGAAGATGAGACTCTGACTTTGCTTCAATTCGCACATATCTCTTGGAACTTTCTAAGGTTTCTCATTTGTTTCATATATGCATTTTGTTTTGAAAGTATAATGATTATTTTTGTTTCAATATACATTACTTACGAGTGTATTCGTGAGAATTGTTATGCAATATCCAATTTTTCATCTTTTTGTATCAGTGGCCGTTAACATTTCTCTGTCACTTTGTCCCCTTCTGTCTATATGTTTTGAAGAAGAGTTGATGTAAACTGTTTTATTATGTCTAATACTCCAATAACCACCTTTCTCACAAACGACAACCTCTAGAAGACAAAATTTGCTCAATTCAATGCCACAAAACCCCAGGCATCGGTTTTCTTCACGAAGATGAATGTCGTCGAACCGGATATAATAATTCCCCTTTCTGCTTCGATAAGTGATAAGTTTTTAATGGGAGTTAAAATGGAGACCAATATGTCTTGGCACAGTCATGTCGCTGGAATTGCAAAGGTGCTTGGAACACTGTTCCGAACCAAAAAACTGTTCTTGATAAATTGATGCTTTATAAAGCAACTTCGCAACTTTGCTAGTCTGGAACATCGAAGAAAGGTTGGAAATTTATTTCTCTTGTATAGATACTTTCATGTTCAAGTCACTTGGCACATTTGATTTCACCAAGAGCGGTACATATGAGAATTCCACGACGGACTGTGGCTGCTCATCGTTATGAGGTTCAACTCAGTACACCTCGAACTTCACTATTCAAAAACTCTTTCTTCTGAAGAACGGCGTTTATGTGGAATAAACTTCCTGAGAACGTTTTTCCAAACGGATTAAATCTCCAGCGATTCAAATTCAATGTAATTCACTACTTTTGCACAGGCACCGCTTCAAGGGCGCCTCAAAGATTTTTCTGTAGTGCTTGTGTTTTGTTCTTAAAAAAAGAACAGCTGTGTACCTTACTTCCGCCTCCACCCCTCATTCTAGCTTCTTATAATTCAGTTTCAGACTTCTATATCTGCCAGCTATGTCAATCGATCCTATTTTCAATATCAATATTATTTGCCAATTATAATTTTCATTAATTTGTTGGTTAATGTTTTCATTTTGAAACTTTTTTCAATCGTTATACACCCTGATGGTATAGTATCCGCTTGATTTACCGGGTGTGTGGCTTTTTTATATTTTCTTACTTTTGGTTCTAGATATTCCTGAAATATAGGAACATGCAGAGATATTTGACTTTTCTAAATAATTTTGTTCCTTTACCTTGACATCTCGAAGATTTCAACTCGATGGAATTCTTTATTTCCGTTCATCTCCGATAACAAACACGATTCCTTCGTCAGAATTGTTTCCTCAAATCAGTTTTTAGGGCACATGAAGTTAAGTGTATTTTGTTTTATCAAATAAGGTTTTCAAGCACTTGAAGTGCTTGAAGTTGAGTGTAGTAACCCTTTGTTGAATGTAATCGCATTTGGTATATTATTGAGTGCTATGAACGTATTGAAATATGTTACTTTCACATAAAAGATGATAGTAAAACCAGAAATAGACTGATTATATCAATTCTACCAACGAACTGGACAAAATAGTAGCTTCCAACTTGTTTTCAAATCACAATTTGAAATCATAGTGATATATTGCCAAAATATTCTGTGATATATTGCCATATTCATTTTAATTGATTTCATGAACTTATTTCAAGACTAACTAAATAATTTGTTATCTCACAAAAAAAATTGAGGAAAATAAAATATTTTCGGAGGTATCTAAAACCTCCGATTATCCCCGAGATATCAAAAAATACTCTTTAGGACCTATTATGAACGAATGAAATGAAATTCGGAAATTATTTTCTATAGGAATTCATTGGAATGGGAGAAAAGTTCAACCCAGCAAATGAGAAAGGAGTTTTTGTGTCTGTAGAGTATAAAGAAAAGGGCATTTTCACTTCTTTCACAGGGTTTACCATAACCAATAGAAGGTTCGAACAAGATATATAACCCAAAACTAGTACGAACAATAATGAAACAACTATGTGGGAAACTGTGTATGGCAGAAATAGAATTGGGTTCATAAATGAAAGAAGCTGTAGAAACTGTAGAATATAGTCAAGTCTGAAGTTATGTTATGCTAGTGGTATATTTTTAGAGAATATAAAAGTCTCACTTTTTCCACAACATTATCCATCGCATATGAAACATCTTTGAGAAATACTAAAAAAAGGTAGGTTTCTAAATAACATCAACTCGATCCATTAAAGTATTATTCAACCAATCAAAAACATCAATGTTTAGATTGAGATTGACAGGAATCAGCACTCGAACAAGGATCAAATATTACCGCAAACAGTAATGAAGTCCATTTGTACATAAATATTCCCAAAAGATAATATGCTTCAATATCTCATTTGCACAGGACCATTACATTTAAACTATTTCATTCCAAAATGAAAATTCAATTCTGGTTTTCAATTGACAGTAGTCTTGCAGTAGTTTTTCAATAAAAAATTATCAAAACCAAGTGATCAATCTCAGAATCCAGTTGGGTCTTTCTTCCAGAGTATCTGTATCTATAGAGAGAGGGTGAGAATAAGCCCACATCACTTAGGCCACATGTGACCCATTGTACATTCTAGGTCATCGCCCATCATATCCTTCACAGGAAGGTGGACAGGTCTCTGGGAGACATCCCCTTTATATTGGCAGGTGTAGGCCAAAACGCGCCGAACACACACTCTCTTATAGATGATAACTCCGGACATTCGCATAGGACATGCCTAACAGTTTCATCTTCCTGTCCACACATCCTGCTCAGAGGTGTGTCCACTAGCCCCATATTGTGGAGGTATTTCCTTAGTTGACAGTGGCCAGTCAGAAATTCTACTACTAAGCGTAGATTTTTCCTGGTGTTCGCCAGATATTTCTTCGGCGCCAGCTTTCCAGGTCCGTCCAGGGTGATGCTGGCAAGATTGCATCCTTTGATTTCATCCTATCCCTTTAGGGATTGAGCATGGATGTGGCGTTTGGCTAGTTTGGCAATTGTCGAAGTCATCAGTTCGTAGGTGCCACTGAGTCCTAAAATTCTCAGTCCAGCTGCTTATATGGCTAAAGAGTCGGCAATGCGATTACTTTCACTCCTGTCATGCAATTTAACTCACCTCAGAATCATGTTATTATCTACCGAGGCTTCGGATGAATTTTGGTGGCAGTCTAGTACTAACTCTGAGGTAACACGTTGTCAAGGCTATTAGGGCTTGTCTGCTATCAGTGTAGATTGTTATGTTTTTCCAGAAATTCCTGTCCTGGTTATTTCTTTTGTGGCGATTGAAATACCAAGCACCACGCTGTTATTTTCCCCATTCTCCACTTAATCCTTAAGCTTAGTGATCTAGAGTACACTCCTCATCCTGAGTCTTCTTTGGTTTTTGAGCCGTCTGTATTTATGCGTATTGCATTTGTAACATCTGACACAGTGTTTTGCTTTATTTGTATTTTGTAGGATTCGTTAAACACAAATCTGGGTTCAGTTGCATCACTGGTTGCCTGCAGAGGTTGCGCAGTAAGTGCTTCTCGCCATAAGGTCAGCCTCAATTGACCCATTCTTATTTCGAGGTTTACACCAGCCATGCGCAATTGTAACATGGCCATTAACGGAGTCAGACCCGTAATTATTTCCATTGCCGCGGTTGATGTTCTTATTGCTTTCTGTGATGTTTAAACAAGCCCATGGATGGCCATTGCTTGTAGAACTTTCGGTCCCCATGCAATGGCTCCGTACGTCTTATTATTGCAGTGAAAGACCCCATGTGTTCCGACATTGTTTATAAGCCACACATGCTCTTTCTATTCTACTCTGTAGGTGGGAGTTCCATGTTGGCTTACAAGTACCAAGGTATTTCACCTTTTTAGAGAAGTTTTTTTTTTTTAAGATTTCGGGAGGTTTCAAGCCCGATGAACTTCTTATCCTGGTGAAAAGGACCATCTTAGTCGTATTGGGATTTGTCGACACTGAGTGTTCCTTACACCATGTTTCTATTAATTTGAGCCCATCCTGCGTTCTATCACTCTATCACAAATTTACCGGTCTGCAACATAACTAGGTCATCTGCATATGCAATTATGTAGAATCCATTGTTGTGGTGAATATTCAGGATATCCAGAACTATCTTCCAGAAAATGGGTGATAAGACCCCTCCCTGTAGACATCCCCTCATGACCAGTCCTCTCACTGTGATGTCTTATACATTGATACTTATTGCTATACTAAAGAGCATCTTGAGTATCGATTCTCCTACTACCAGGAGTACATTCCTGGAGTGTAGTTGCTGGGTAATTGTTGAAAAGGTTGTTTTATCAAACGCTACCTTGATATCTATGAATACACCCATGGTGGATTCTTTGTTGTCCAATGAACTCTCGATTCTGCCAATCACATGCTAAAGTATATGCATGCTAATTTAGATTAAGAGGGTTGTGAACTAGTACTTCATCTTTTATGTACCGCTCACATATCATCTACATAGTTTTTAAGAAGAACGACGACTAGTCGGAATGCTTTTGCTGAGGTGTAGTCCATCCTACCTGCTTTGGGTATGAATAATTGTTCCAGAGTAATTATACAGTTTGTTTCCAAATCAAATCATTTATCATATTAAAAACAAACACTTTATTGTGAGATTTTCACTAAACAGTTTTACAAAAACGCAACACGTGTTTCGCCATACAATGTCTTTTTCGGGCATGCCTTTACTAGCAATGGCTTCTTTACTAGTAAAGACACGTCCGAAGAAGCCATTGTATGGCGAAACACGTATTGCGTTTTTGTAAAATTGTTCGGTGAAAATCTCTGGATAAAGTGTTTTTTGAATAAGTATGTTATGGATTTTCATCAAGTATCGGCCAATTCCATCATACAAATTATTTAACATTTCTTTTCTCAGTTTACACACAAGAAAAAGTAACAAACGTGTATTTCATAGTCGTGAATTCACGTTTATTATTCATCAAAAATAGTTATTTTGTGTATCGTAGAGATAGAGAATTTCTGATCACAATCAAGAAATATTTCATTGTCGAAATGAATCGTAAAATATCACGTGGTAAAGGATATGATTCATGATTCTTTCATCCAAGTAGTTGTAGCTGATTAATTATTCACCTGATATCTTAAGAGTTTGTCAAACCAAATTGTTGGTGCTGTTAGCCAAGTCCGGTCCAGCTCTAAGAATAACATACGACATCAGAGACTCCGGTGCTGCTGCAAGGATGATATCGAGTCTTTACAAGGAAGCGGTAGCAAACCCGGACCTCCAAGAGAGATAATCTCGGAATCATTAACTCTCTTATGCTAGAAAAGCAACAATCGCTATCTGCGGACCGGGTAAAAATCGACACATGCAGGTGGAGAGCTCGATCTCGATTCAATTACTGCTGGAGCGTACAGGGTTAGTTTATTATTTCGATTGGGATTAGCCTGCGGTACTATGGGAATGTTGGATTCACGAACTTCTCTGGAAAAATATAGACAACATTTCATTGGGTTAATTTTGAAATGATCTCAGTGAATTGAATCATAATTGAAATAGTTTGTTGAAATACTTGCGAGAATGACAAAATGGTTAAGGCTTTCGCGGCCGAGGTTTTCAGTGTTACTCTTATTTATACATAAATATCCTTAACGCAGTTGAATACCTAGTCATCGGAGATGAACTTAAATGATGTACGAATCTTTGAAGAAGCTAGCCACTCGCACCAGCGAAACTTCAGGAAAAAATTCCATAAATCGACCGCTTTGAATGAAAAAAAAATGTTGAATTATATATCCATAGATCTCACTGGAAATGGTATTCTGAAAGATGATTCATTTAGATGTTTCTACAAAACTCTAAAATATAAATCATGAAATTATAAAACAACAATAATTAATTGGCGCTCCGGGGCAACTTCATTGATTCCAGTGGCGCATTTGCTTTTTCAGATGCAGGAAAACCCGGACAAACCAGCGGCACCACATCATCTAAAGATCTTGATCTGCCAATATCCT
>WOGP01003587.1:0-14982 GCA_015342065.1 Leptinotarsa undecemlineata
CAAAAAAAAAATTCAAGGAAGCCGCATACATGTTGTCCAACAACGTATTCAGCCAAGCTAGCGTAGAGATACACAACGTATGGAAACCCATCATCAAGCGAAAAATGGCCAACTCCCGCCTAACGGTCATCTCCCACTAAACCAGTGAAGCGGAAAATGGAAAGCGGGAATAGTGAAAGTGAAGTAAAAGTACTCGGAGACCCATAAATAATCATCTTTCGGAGGAATCAGTACAATAAAGACGATTGTAGATACCAACAATCGAAACGACGTGAACTAACGTGGCTTGGAATCTCTTAACTTCGTATTTTATTTTATTTTCTTCCTCCATTACTTCATTCTATTTAATTTTTGTTCAATTGTTAAATTTTTTTACCTGTATTGTATTTCATTGTTGTTTCATTTCAGGGATGTTTTGCTTAATATAATTTTTATTTTCGACTATTAATTTTTAATTCTTCTCTTTTAGGTGTCTCAGGATTTCAAATCATTTTATATATTAGATAATGGAAGTCCAAACTAGTGAAATTTATCATGAAACATTGTCAATCACCTTCAAACATTACAAATCATACTTATTGTAAAAATGAGTGAAAAACAATGAATTGAACATATAAATTGACGAAAAAAAGTTAAAAATTAATAGAATATTTTCAGTTTGACAAATGTCATACCTTCACATAAATGCCATTTTTCAATGGGCATGATGATTTGAAAATCTCTGACTCTGAAGAGACAGTTGATTGATACAATTTTCATTATTAACATTATGTTTTTTCGTGTAGTTCCAGTAGGTTACTGTATATACTGCTTATATTATCAATAACAGTTTTCCTATTCATTCTATCAGAAAACTTATTAATATCAACCATTTCCAGAAAAAGGCATTCTATATGTGAAACTTTGATATTAGAGTAATTTGGTTTACGTCCTGTTTCGATAGAATGTTGTGCTAATGCACATGATTTCTTATTAAACTTTATATTACTTTTATGTGACGTTACTCTATCTTTAAGAATTCTAGATGTTGTTCCTATATAATCCACGTTACAATTGTTACAAAGAATGTTATAAATCACATTTGAATTTTTGTAGTATCCGTTTTATCTTTTAATTTAGTATTCACATTTTTTATAGTTTTAATATTTTGTTGCACATTTTAATATTTTGTTCATTATGAAAAAGTTTTATGATATTTGATGATAAATTTCCAAGATTAGGTATATATTTATGAGAAAAATTGATAGGTTGACTATTATTACATGCATTTCTATGACTATGATGACTATATGTCAATCAACTTCACAAAATTTTTGAAAAACAGTCGAAATATTTGTACTCGACAGTACCACCACCACCTCTTCAAATAATTTTCCTGTGCCACTGTCTTCCGAATGGTGTCGCCAACGTTTTCCCCGGCTGATTTCCAATTTTCCTCTGACACAGAAAGGCTTTTCAATCATATTTCCACGTCTCTCACAGCTCCGGACGAAACTGAATGCGGAAGTCTCTGATAGAGTCTTTACCAAAAAAAAACTGAAGTCTGGAAAATGTATGTGAACCGAATGAAGAGAGATTTCCCCCGACTTTTTGTTTGGTCAACGCGAAAGCCGTAAAAATATCGGCGTTGTGGAAAATGTTTCTCGGTCATTACTTTCCTCTTTCAAGCATCTTGAATAGACTTGTCGAATGGTCGAGAATATTACTGTGAGTGGTAAATTGTTTGGATAGAGATAGATGTGCTAAGGACCGCATAATTTGATAGGCAGGGTTAGTCGTCAACTGATGATGCTAATTCTGTCAGCGTAGAAAAAAAAGTATTCTTCTTCTGGTGTATCAGAAATGTTCTCAATAGTAAAAAAATGTAAGTCATCATGTAACGCCTGACACATGTTTAAATATCAATAATATTTTGTAATGATTGTTGGGTATTAAAATATTCATAAAAAGTATGTAATTGAAATATAAAATAGATGTTGGTTCAATACACTAGTGAACTCAAGAAGTTTAGCTAGTTATTGCAAAATATTTCAAAAAGTATTTCAAAATCAGCTATCAGCTGATATTTTGAATTTGAACAACCTTTCAGATATATATCTCATAGTAGTTGTTTTTGTAGTAGTTTCGTTTTTGTGGGGCTATTCTGTACATTCTTTCCAATATAGTCTATAAACGTCAGTTTTTTCTATCACCCAAGTGAAGAAATAATTCACATACTCATACATGCTTTTACTTCCATAAAAAATTTCATGTGACGGTGTTCTTGCCAAAAAATTTAGTAGATAAAAACCGAATCCAGCGTCTAGACTGCTAACAAAAGGCGAAAAACTGAAACAAAATTCGTGCTCTGTTCACGAACATAAGTCACATTTGCAAGATGACGGGAATTTTTCGTTTCCAAAATGGCCCTATTCGCATCCGCTTAGAACCTCCAACCTTGTTTGCAGCCTTATGAAACTTTTTTCAAGTAATAATAAAAAT
The DNA here is from genome assembly GCA_015342065.1 of Leptinotarsa undecemlineata. Lineage (NCBI taxonomy): Eukaryota > Metazoa > Arthropoda > Insecta > Coleoptera > Chrysomelidae > Leptinotarsa > Leptinotarsa undecemlineata. The sequence continues at coordinate 2,482 of WOGP01003587.1, forward strand.
ATTATGGGTTGCGCGGGATTTATGTTTTTCGTTGCTTCTGTGGCGAGAATGGTATACAGGATCAGTCAGGAAGCGGGAAATCAGTCAAACAATGGAGATATTTTTTCAAGAGAGAACACAAGCACCACATAAAAATACTTGAAGCCATCTAAGAGCGGTGTCTGCGCAAAAGTTGGATTTGAATCGCTGGAGATTGAATTCCTTAGGAAAATGTTCTCAGGAATTTCATTCCACATAAACGCAGTTCTCCAAATGAAAATTCTCAACAGTAGAGTTCGAAGTGTACTGGTTTGAACCTCAAAACAATGAGCAGCCACAGTCCGTCGCGTTATTTCTGATATGTACCTATCTTGGTGGAATCAAATGTGCCAAGTCACTTGAACACTTTTCATGAGAATATCTATAGAAGAGAGACAAATCTCCAACCTTTCTTCGATGTTCCAGGCTATCGAAGTTTCAAGTGATGTTTGCGTCTCCAATCAGGCGGATGACTCTTTTCTGGATGGAATCCAGCAGCTTCAGGATATGCTTAGAAGCGGAGTTCCATACATGATGACAATACTCCAGAGAAAATCTGATCAGAGCTTCATAAACCATCAAAAGTTGCTCAGGTGTCTACAGTTTTCTAGTTCGGAACAGTGTTCCAAGCTTTTAATTTGGATTCCAAGACATCGGCTATGAAGGCTACGGATGTTCCACGGCAGCAGGAGGTTGCGTATCTTGATGAGTATCTGGAAGTGAATTCGAATTGGGGTGGAAGTAACCAGGTTCGATTCAATGCGACGTAAACCTAGGCATCGGTTTTTCTCGAAAAGATTAATGTCTACTTAACGGATAAAATAATGTCAAGTCAGATAATTCCGCTTTCTGTTTCGATAAATTTATTGGGGTTGAAATGGACACCAAAATATCTTCGCACAATCACGTCACTGGAATTGCAAAGGCTATTTCTCAAAAGCTTGGAACACTGTTCTGAACCAGAAAACTGCTCAGATCAGACCTTCTTTGAAATATTGTTGTCATATATGGAGCTCTGTCCCCAAACATACCCAAATTCGCTGGATTCTATCCAAAAAAGAGTCATCCACCTGATTGGAGACGCGAACATCATGTGCAACCTTGATATCCTGGAACATTGAAGAAAGGTTGGAGATTTGTCTCTCTTCTACAGATACTTCCACGGAAGATGTTCAATTGACTTGGCACATTTGATTCCACCAAGAGCGGTACATGAGAAATACGCGACGGACTGCGGCTGCTCATCGTTTTGAGGTTTAACTCAGCACACCTCGAACTCAACTGTTTAAGAGTTCTTCCATCTGAAGAACTGCGTATATGTGAAATAAACTTCCTCGGAACATTTTTCCAAATGGATATAATATCCAGCAATTCAAATCCAACGTGAATTGCTATTTTTGTACAGGGACCACCTTAAAGCGCCTTGAGGATTTTCCTGTAGTGCTTGTATTTTGTCTTTGAAGAAAAAAAAACACCGGCTTCGTAGGCAATGCGTTGGGAACGACGGGAACAATAACTCGAGCTCCAACTCGGGCACTGCGACCGTTACCACTTCGCGTTTGATAATGTCTACCGCAGTGGTAGACGAAACATAAGGCATGGAAACCCGCAGACCACGGCCAAAAAATCCGACCCCGAGTTTACATTCATCAATCATTATAGTGATTGAATACTCCAAAAATGAACTATTGTGTTTCATTACTCTCTATGCTTGAAAATCAAAGTACTGAAGTCATATCTCCGTTCCGTATTTTCACGAGAGCTGTATTTTTTAATCAATTTCCTTTTGTTACATCCATGTCTTCAGCATTGAAAAATTGTATCCTGCCTGGAGTCTTTCAATTCTTTCCTCGTATCCTTCGACAAATTCACAGAATAAGAAGTCCGTTTCCTTGTATTCCAAGAAACAGCTCCATTAGATTCCATTTAGTATCTGCTTCAAGTCTGATTTGGAACGAATTTGTTCGGAATACACAACAACTTAATATAAAAGGAGACGTGGCGTATTATTGGTTTGCGACCGAATTTAGATGGTGAGTCCACCGTTTTTATTTATGATAAAATAAAAATATGTTCTTGAAATGATTTGATGAAAACGATAATCTAACATTAATATCGTTTAAAACACCAGATATGAACATTCCATTCGACATGAGTTTCATCGTCATCATCATTAAACTGTATTTTATTGTCCAAACAACTAAACTTCTGTTCAACTTTTGTTCGACTTTCATTGAAATGTCAGTATAGTTCAATCTGATAAATGATACATCATTTCAAGCAGCTACTCAACAAGATTATAATCTACGAATGGTGCACCACTAGATTCATCTTCATCTTCCAACCCGCCCATCTTCCCCCCACTATTTTCCCAAGGAAAATTCTGGTGACTTTATAGCGAATTTTAAAAGGAAAGCGCAAGATCGTAACTCATTTTCGGTTCATTAAGAAAATGGTTTCCAGTTTATTTTGGAACAAAGGAGAGCATTTTCGCCGTCTTCTGAAATTGCCGGAGATACGCGGTATACTTATGATAATAAGAGAACGACTTCGTGATACTTATCCTGAGATAGATGAAAAAATGTGCCTCCCTAGCTGCGATTTTCAATCGGGAGAAGCGCCTGAGTTCTGGATTGTTTGAGCTTGGATGGATTTCGATGATGGCAGGATTAATATCCTGATGGTGAGGGTCTTCATTTGAAGCTCGCTTGTCAATCCTCGGTTTATCGTAGATTTTTCATTCTTTCTGTGGAAGCATTGACGTAGAAAGTTTATTCTGGTGCGAAATATATGAACATACGACAGATTCGATCAAGGAATTTCATTTTACACTGTTCAACTAATATCAATCAGTCAACAAAGAAGTTTGCTTTCAATTTGATCTTTTCGTCCAATACCGTCGACGACGAAATAATACACCTAACAATTGTATTACAAGAGACAAAATTCGCGCTACGCGTCCAAGGGAGGAGAAGAGAAACACCAGTGAACATTATTCCTGAGGCACTGTCTATCTCCCATACATAGAAAGTGTCACCAACCAAATCGGGAAAATTCTGGGGAAGGAGAAAATGAACATTGTCTTCAAACCAACGAAGCCAAACCAAAACAAATTAAAATTTCATTGGGGCAACTAGGATAGGTTAGATCAAAAGTGAGTGGGTCTATGTGACCCTCCACGGCAACCCTCAAGAGTTTATTGTGGATCACACCTATTCACAATCGACCAAATAAACCCAGCTTCTTAACTAAGACGATTAGTTTGTATGGTGAGTGGACTTTCAGGCCAGATGGTAAGAGTACAGCTCTGCCGAACTCTGAAAATCTGATTTGGTTTCCAGCGGGGCAGGCACAAAGTAAGTGCTCAAAGTAAGACCTGTTAGACATCGTAGTTCATACTGTAGTCCAACGACTGTTTGGTATCATGCTTCGAAGAGTGAATAAACGCCTTGGAGTGAGCCAATCCTAGAAAATTCTGCCAGAAGTCAATAAATCTTCTTGCCATCTAGGTGTTCAATCTTTGTTTGGGAAAGCCTAAAGCGGTGCCAATGACGAGTTCTGGTCCGATAAAGCTGCTTGCAGCAGCTTTGTTGTTGCAGCTTAGTTGTTCTCCTTTGCCGAACACGCAAAACATTTCTAACTTCTATAATAATAATAATAATAATAATAATAATAATATTTATTTTTCATCAGACACAGATAACATGTATTGGAATCGTCAAAGTACACATAAATTCATGACACAGAATTCACAGTGTGTGCAACACCGTTGTTATTAAAACAATTACAACAAAATGGAAATGAAAAATAAAATACAGTACAGATACACTTACACATTACGAATCGTAAAATTCTTGCAAATTATAAAAACATTTCTCAATCAAATAATTCTTCAACAAGTTACTGAATTCAATGAGGTTTATTATATCTTTCAGACACCTAGGGAGCTTATTGAAAATAGTAAGACCTACCACTGATGGACAATTTAATGTTGTTTTATATTGACGAAACGGAATATGGAGATCACCTTTTTGTCTAGTATTCACACTATGAATACTTTCATTTGAAGGAAATCTATTCTTCCTTTTAAAAACATAGATTGACAGTTCAGAAATGGACATACAGGATAGGGTTAAAATTCTGATTTACAGATTTCTAAAGATAAACACATATGTAGCTAGTGTAGAGTTACCCCATATACATATGCCATATCGTAACCTTGACGCAACTTGCGCGTGATATAATGATAATAGTTGTTCTGTAAGAATGCTTCAGAGGTTTCTGAAAAGGTAACACAATAAATTCAATTTGTTCATCACGAGCGGCGTGCAGTGTGCTGGAACTATGAACATATGTTCGAGACGAGACTCAAAAAAACCCTTTATGGTAGGTAGCCACAATGTTTGAACATTTACCTTACTTTTTGAAGGTCCACGTATTACTGACAATTTCTGTGATTGACGACTTGTTTATTTTGTGGAAATTGATGTTCACTGAGGATACACTATGAAAACTATAAAAACAAAACCCTGTGATTTGATGATATTCTACCAAAACACAAATATGTTAGTATCAATTATACAGGTTTAATCTCCGAGATACTAAAAATTATCTTTCAAAATTCAATCTACGAACATCCTACACATCCAACAGAAATTTAAAAAACAGATTATTTAATGCCAAACCTAAATTGGACAAAGAGATCTGGTACAGTGTCATCCCCAAAGTATGCACCATATGGAAAACTTATTTATTAAGCGTTTTTCGATAAAAAATTATTCGCGATAAAAGTTTGTGCATCCTCTGAAATTAAATATGCACTAACGAAATGCCGTAAAACACACGTAATATACGAGGAACCTTCCAATATTTGATTTTGAGACAAGAGTAAATGCTTTTTAATTATTGATAAATTAATATCTAAATAATATTTTATTCACTATGAATTTATAGTATAAAAAGTAATGTATAAAAAACACGGTATCTGGTAAGACGGTATGTCTTGCAACAAGATATTTCTACGGTACTTGCAAGCGATGAACTGTATTTTGTGATACGCGGTAGGACGGTATCTCTTGTTACTAGTACTTTCGGAAGCAGACTGAATTTAATTTTCACACCTAAAATATTTTTTTAAGAGAGGGCAATTTATCAGGATAAGCTGGAATTATTGTCAAGTCACGTATTTCCCGAATATCTTTGAAAAAGGTCGAAATTAGGCAGACAGAGAAATTAGTAAAGATTGTAGATAATAGCTGCCATAATTTCAAATAGATGAGAATGCAGAAATATGTCATTTTATATCTAGAAATCTCGGTATTTGAACCCAACTAATATAGCCATGAAGAAATAAATAAACGGTCTTGAGAAAGTTAACAATAGGAGTCCTTTTATTGAGGGTTGAATTGAAAGTTTCCAATTTCAAAATAACAAGAAATGAACAATAAAGTCTTTGAGATTACCATTCGACCCAGGGTCAAAAATGTTGAATCAAAAAATAAAAATTATTTAAAAAAAACACTGATACGTTTGAACATACTCCCCTCCGTTGAAAGGGGGGGAGTAGAAACTTTATGTTTCTAATTTTTTTTTTCACAATCGAGAGTTGCCATAGGTAATATCGCGATACGTTTGACAGTAAAGTACTCTTATTTTGAAAAATTTCGTGTAAAAAATACATCTAGATTTGAAGCCATGGCCATCTAAGTGTAGTTTTATTTTTGTACACAGTTTTTTCTACAACTACACCTTTCTTTCTATAATCAAGAACGGTCACATGTTCACCTGGTTCAAAAACTAAAAAACTTACCTCCAGAATACATTTTTTGTTTCTCTTGAACTGCTGTAACGTGATTTTTCAAATTCGTTCTGTTACCTGGTATAAGATTATCGAAACGTGTACGCAAATTTCTATTGAACATTAATTTTGCTGGACTCATCTTGGTGGTTGAGTATGGTGTGGAACGATAATCAAATAAAACATTATTCAAAATCAAATTTAAATTACCATTTTTATTTTTCCCAATGCATTTTTCAAAGCATTCTTTACGGTTTTTACCGCATTTTCCGCCACCCCATTAGATGATGGGTGAAAAGGTGGAGTAGTGATATGCAAGATATTATTATTTTTCAAAAATGTTTCGAATTCGTTCGAAAGGAAAGAAGTGCCATTGTCTGTAATAATTTGCAGGGGTAAACCAAAGAGTGCAAAACATGATCTCAAAATCTCTATTGTAAAATTTGATGGAATTGATTTCATAGGTTTCATAGGATGTGCGCATCCACAATTATAAGAAAATGTCTATCATGGAATGGACCCATAAAATCCAAATGAAGTTTACTCCACGGTAGTTCTGGCTAAGACCATGGGTGTAAAATCGATTTGTCTGGACATATTTCATTTCCAAGACAATTTGGGCATTCTCTACAAATTTCCTCTATTTGTTTTTCCAAACCAGGCCACCAAAAATAAGAACGCGATAAATTTTCAATTTTAACTACGCCCATGTGTGTCGAATGTAACTCTGCCAAAATTACTTCTCTAAACTTGAGAAATAATGATACGGTTATTCCAAATCAAACAATCGGATTCAATTGATAATTCATGTTTAATTTTATAGAAATGTTTTAAATTTCTATCTTTGTGAAACTTTTTCGAATTCGACCAACCTTTTTCAACAAAATTCAACACTTTATTCAAAATTCTATAATTAGCTGTCTCCTTTCTAATTATTTCAAAATTTACTGAAAAGTGTTCATCATTCGCTAAATATTCAATAAAATTAAAATTAACATTTTCCTCTGAATTGTCCTCAATTGATTGCGGAAGTGTAGACAAAGAATCTGCTGGGTTATCTTCTGATTTCACAACTTCTATGTCATATTGATAATTCGACACAATTGCCCATCTTCGCAATCGATTTGCAGCATATTCAGGGATTATTTATTAGGATGGAATATATATGATAGAGGTTTATTATCGGTTACCAATGTAAATTTTTTCTCGAATGAAATCTCTTCAAACCGAAAATAACTGCTAGATCTTCTTTCTCTAAAATACAATTTTTTTTCTTTTTCTAAAAGCGAAGCATAAGCTATAACCCTTTCTATGCCATTAGGCAATGTATGAGATATTAACGCTCCAATTCCGTAATCACAAGCATCAATAACTGACTTTATAGGTAGTTCTGGGTTAAAATGAACTACAAGAGGAGGAGAAATTATTTTTTCTTTCACTTCCTCAAACTCTTTTTGACAACAATTTTTTCATTTCCATACCGTATTTTTTTTAGTAAATTGTAAAGAGGTTGTAACAAAATGGAAAGATTTTTTATAAATTTGCCATAGTAGTTCACTAAACCTAAAAAAGATAAAGTTACATCGAATGGAATTGGTGCATTAATAATAACGGAAATTTCAGAATCAGAAGCATGCAAACCTTCTTTACTAATGTCATGTCCAAGATACGATATTTTGGATTAAAAAAAACTATATTTGTTAAAAGATAATTCAAGTCCCGCCTTTTGTGAACGTGAAAGCACTGGTTTTTCCCGTGACAAGAATGTCGTCCAAAAAACAGACCACTCCATCCAAATCCAAAAATAATAGAGAATCTAAATTTTTTTTTGGATTTGAATTTATATTATATCGATACAAGCCTTTGTTTGTCGAAATTGTAACATATTTTTTCGAAATCTCATCTAAGAAAATCTGCTGATACGCATTGGACATGTATAGTTTAGTGAAGTGGACACAACCAGCAAGTTCACTGATCAAATTTTAAATTTTTGGTAATGGATAAGGGTCAATTTCTATGAAAGGATTTATCGTAACTTTGAAGTCCCCGCAAATGTGTACTGAAACGTCCCTTTTTAGTACGGGCACAATAGGTGTACTCCATCCAGAGAAATCAACTGGCTCTATAACTTGTAAATTTTTAAGTCAATCTAACTCCTTTTCCACCTTGTCTTTCATCGAAAATAATAATAGCCGTGCTTTAAAAAATTTCTGACTCACTTCCATACCTGACTTCAGTCTAATTGATATTGTCCCTTTGTTGAATTCACCTATGCCTGGAGCAAACAAGTCCTTATATTTATCACCCAAATAACTCAAATCTAAAGGTAGTTTTGATTGATTCTCCATTAAAAATTGTCAGATCGAATGAATTGAAAAAATCACGTCCAAGTAAAGAAGGTCCGCCATTTTCAATAACATAAAACAATCCGTTGCTCATCGAGCCTTCTGTACATAAAAAACACCAGTATATAAAAATTAAAACTGTTCATTCTTAACTTACATGATGATTCACACTAATATTCTGCACCATGGAAATAAACAAGTCAAACTTGATCTAAACAACTTGATCCAATAGTCTTTTCCAGGTATAGACTATGTAGGTATCAAATTATTTATTCTAGGTATACATTACCCAGATTTGAATGTAATCTTTAAAAATGGTGTAATAACTGAAACTATTCAACAAATATAAAACTATTGTGGATAATAATAGACAAAAGTGTGTTTTTGTAGTGTATCCTCAGCATTACTGACAACGCTCAGTTCAACAGTTCGATCTTAGAATATTCAAATTTGTCACAAGCTCAACCAGATCTCAAGGTGAAACGAGTCCTTTTCAACGAACTGTATGAACTTGTTTGTTACTTTTTCGTTCCTTCCAAAGGGGTCGTTTTCAATATGAATCCAAATCACGAAATAACATTTTCTCTCACACTCTGAAGCACTAAGGAAAACACCGTCCTAAACTTAGTCGTTCAGCCATCGCCATAATGAGAAATTTCCATGACTGCGGCTCCTTTCACGAAAATCCGGAATTATTCGCTTCGCCCTTCCAAATCTCGTAAGTGGAGCAGAACGAAACAAAAATTAGTGAATGTCGGAATGTTTAGTAAACTTCTTGACGTTCCGCGTCGTTGGAAGTTTCCGTATTTTTCGACTGTGAGTGACAATTTATTCTGGCAGCGTTTAAAGACCCCGAACTTCGCATTTGCCCTGAACTGAAAGCAAAATGTTCGCTAGTTATCATTCAGTTGATATACAAACTAGCGATCCGTACGAGTAGCAGAATATATAAATGCCTGGATTTTCTCTGTGTCATAGTTTCAAATCAGCTTGTCCAGGTGACGAATTGAGGGACTGTTGACGGCACTGATAAAAGACAGGCCCTATTAGCGTTGAAAAGACAACATGTTACCTCAGGACTAGTACTAGAGTGCCACCAAGATTTACCCAAAGACTCGGTAGAAAATAACATTATCCTGAGGTGGGTTAAAGGCACGACAGGGGTAAAGCTAATCGCATTGCCGACTCTTCAGCTAAGGAAGCGGCTAGATTAAAAATTTTAGGACCCAGTGACACCTTACGGCCTGATGACTTCGACAATTTCGGAACCAGCCAAACGTCACACCCATGCTGAATCCTTAAAGAGGTGGCATGGAATCAAAGGATGCAGTCTTGCCAGGATTACCACGGGCGACCCTCGGAAGCTGGTGTCGAAGAAACGTCTGGCGATGACCAGAAACAACCCACGCTCAACAGTATGATTTCTGAATGGCCACTGTGGATTTCTGAATGGCCACTGTCAACTAAGGAAACTCCTCCATATTATGGGGCTAGTGGACACACATCTATGCAGGATGTATGAACAGGAAGATGAAGTAATGTCTTATGCAAGTGTCCGGAGTTATCGGCAATAAGAGAGTGTTTGTTCAGCGAGTCTTGGTCTACACCTGCCGATATAAAGGAGATGTCTCTAGTGACCTATCCACCTTCCTGGAAAGGACAGGATAGACTATACCCTTGGAGGACAAATCCTCGGGATGATGTACAATAGGTCATATGTGGTATAAGTGCTGTAGGCCTACACTCACCCTCCCTACTCTACAGATACAGACAGAGACTGGTGGCCCTAGGTCAGTAACCAGGTTGGGTGTCGACGAAGACCTCCCGAGAAGGAGGCGATCAGGAAACATGAAAGTGATGTTTTTTTATTGAAGAAAATGAGAACACTAATTTTCACCCAAGTGTGGATGGATTTGTGTCTGGATCATTTAAATGTGACCGCACTTGATTTATATAAGTGAAGTATAAGTAAGTTTATATCAACGACAAACGTAAACGTTCTTACTCATTGGTTAAAAAATGTCATCATGCTATTTGGATTCCCTTTCACGAGTTTAAAAGTAAAGTAACATTCGCTCCTTGAAGGTTAATAATATTTCTCGAAACTCTCCTTTAACATACCACATCACTGTGGATAAAATTTCAAATCGACACCCTGTGCATCTCTGAACATACTCACGCCAACTCGTTAGTATTAATTACTCGTTGAACTAGAAACAACTTCCATAAATGACGTATTGAAGTGTATTCTAAGCTGCTGTTCCTTGTCAAGACGCCAATTCGGCGCAACTAACGCCAACTCGATCATTATTTCTTAATGAAAACATACGACGACTGCTGAGAACAAAACACATTCCGTTGCAATCTAGATATTCGCGATAATGCAATCAGAGTCCTGCTCCTAATGCGGATCCGGGAACCCGGGCCCGGATTCTCGAAACTGAAACAATTCGAAATCTTGGTGCTCCGGGAGATAAGGGTAATCACCCTATTCACGAACTAACTAAGAGCACAATAATTATGGATGTTCAGGCTGAATTGTATTAGCGCACAATGGGAATTATTGATGTCGGAGGTAAATAGAGCTACTGCTGGATTTACTGGATCGAGAGGAGATTCGTGGATAAGGGGGGATTTTTGGCAATTATATTGAAGGAAACACATCCAACTCAAGTGAATTATCCAAAAAAGACCGAGTTTCATCATAATTGTTAGGTTCTTTCAAAAGTTTGATCCAGTTCCATGTCATTAGCAGATGAACTAGGCGTCAGCTTCGAAACGTTTTTGGATGGTCATAAACGTATTGAAAAGGTCAAATGGCTCGACTATCCTTCTTTGCTTTCGCATAAACAAAACGATAATTTTTTGGATCGCATTGCCACATGTAATAAAAATTTAATCCTCTTCGACAACGTTCAGGAAGTAGTTGGATATCGTTGAGTCATCCAGGCGCTTCGCAAAGGCAAACCCACTGTATGGTGGCTCATGAAGGATCTGTCAATGGTAGGGATACGGAACAGGTAACATGAAATGTAAAAAAATAGGCAACAAGATTGAGGAGGAACAGAAGATTACAGAGGGTTTCAAAAGAAGATAGCAGAGGAAATCAGAGAGAGGTACGATTGAAGCGACTTTGCTACAAATTCTGCAAAACAGTAGGATATGAATCATTGGATCTGTCGAGGTAGGCTGTTCAGCTGTTCACGGGGCATGGAAACGTTCCGGGATACCTGAAAAAATTCTACCTGGAACCGGAGGTACCTTTCCACTGTGACTATGAGGAGCCTGAAACGGCAAAGCATATGATTGATAGATGTATGTACGGAGACAGGATTGGATGGCGAAAGTGGAAGGAGAGAATCGAAAGGACGAATGGTGAAATAATCCTGAAGGATGTGAAAGAAAGAAAAAATGAATGTATATGATTCGCAAATTACTGGGCTGATAGCATGGTGAGGGATGCCACTATTGTAGAACTAACACATGAAATTTGAGGAGAGGTTGTGGTCTCCCTAGTCAGGTCAGGTTATGAAGATAGTAGTATGTTCTGGGTATATTCATAGATATCGAGGGAACGTTTGATTAAACAACCTTTTCAACAATTACCCAGCACGTACACTTCTAGAATGTACCCCTTATAATAGAAGAATAGATACTCAAGATGCTCTCTAGTAGAGCAATAAGTGTCAATGTAGAAGACATCACAGGGATGTCCACAGGAAGAGGTCTTATCACCCCTTCTCTGGAACATACTTCTGGACACTCTGATTAATCACTTCAACAATAATGGATTCTACACAATTACATATGCAGATAGACATCTTGCACACCGGCAAATTTTTGAACACACTGTATGATCGAGCGCAGGATGGGCTCAAATTAATAGAAACATCGAGTGAGGAACACTCACTGCCGAACAATCCCAAGAAGACTGAGATGGTTCATTTCACCAGGAAAAAAACTAGATACACTAGTAAGCCCAATAAACACAGATTTAGTATATCTCTGTATCTAATGAGTAGAGAGCGTGAGTGTAGGCCTACATCACTTAGGCCATTTTGACCCATTGTACATCCTCCTGAAGCGTTGTTCTCCTACGGCATCGTATATCCTGTCCTTTCCAGGAAGGTGGGCTGGTTACTGGGAGACATCTCCTTTATATCGGCAGATGTAGGCCGAACACACACTCTCTTATTGACGATAACTCCGGACATTCGCATAGGACATGCCTGACAGTCTTATCTTCCTGTCCACTAACCCCATATTGTAGAGATGTTTCCTCAGTAGACAATGGCCAGTCAGAAATCCTACTGTTAAGCGTATATTTTTCCTGATCATCGA
>WOGP01003588.1:0-14979 GCA_015342065.1 Leptinotarsa undecemlineata
TTCTGCAAAATATCTAGATGATTCAAATAACTGCTGGCGACACCACCCCAACCTAGGATTCCATACGACAATCTAGACTCTATTAATGCATGGTACAAATATAGCTTCAACAAAAATGTTACAATTTTAAATGGAAAAGTTAAAAATTTAACATTTAATACAATATGAATACTTCTGAAACAAAGTTACTCGCATAAAAATAAAACTAGAAGTATGAAAAGTACCTACTTTACGAACGAAAAAACTCATAAGAAACATATAATGAAGAAATATAACTATTCGTTTATATTGTCCACGAAAATAATTATACATTTTTTACACTATGAATTTTATTGAAAATATGTTTCACTACAGGGTAGTTTCATCAGTTAGGCTTGCTTATATAACAGTAGTTAATTACAAAACTTGATTAGATAAATGAATAATTTTAGTAAAACAGGTAAATTTTGAAAAAACAATTACAATACATTATTTAATAAAAAAAACTGGTTTAGTTTAGAAGTGACACGCGTAGGTTTTTCTCATTCGTGACATAAAGTCTTGATGTTATGAATGATATGAATGCTCCATCTTATAATATTATCCAGATAGGGCTTGATGAGGTAATAATGAGAGTGTCAGTCCAAAACTTCGAAGTCCACCCTCGAGGATGAGGGGGTTCCATGTAGTTATAATTTTATATAGTAACTCTTTCATGTACTATGTTGCGTAGCTATCCTGTGAATGATATCTGATTCAATTCCATAAGAAATGTTTGTCGGACAAAATGAATGAAAAATCGTGTTTTGTATAATTAAATTTTCATATGAAAGTAGTTGTTTTCGAAGTATTTTTTCTTTCGCATAATTCAACGTTTATAAGGAAGTAGTTGTTTTGAGAGGTTTTTTTCCCAGTTTGTATATGAAAGTTACTTCTTTGCAAGATCTACACACCTTTGTAAAAAGTTTATTTTGAAATAATTGCTTTATTCCTTTCTTTGGAAGTTTCCAAATACAATGTTACTTCTAGGAAAACAAAGTTTATAAATATTTTAATTATTGGCATTTTACGAAAACAAGTTCAACAATGGTGAGCCAATAACTTCTACTTGGTCGACTGAAAAGAAATTTGAATGTTTATCCAGAGATTACAATTTGTTTAAATGATTAATAAAACAAACTGTATTTGGTTTTGGTGTTATTTAAAATATCTCACTGCAGGCATTGCATTCAGGTCTTCAAAATTTGTAGAAAAATGAAATTTTGAAATAATCGTTTAACTTTTCACCAAAATACTATAAACATTTCCGTTTCTTTAGAGGGGAACTCTTACTACCTCAAAATTGATAAAATTTTACAAGCGTTTGTTACTAATTAATATTCAATGAGAAGGTATCCAAAAAACACAAAACACTAAACAGTTTTACCAAAACGCAACAAGTGTTTCACCATAAAAAGATTTCTTCAGGTGTGTAGACACGATTAGTGAAAATCTCAACTATTTTTTCTATTTGCCTTGTTCTGGATGAATATGAACATTTGATGAGCAGTTATATATTTCCAAATGTATTTTCAAACTTTTTATTCTATCGAGACAATAACAATATCAAAAACCTTAATGTTTATATATGAATTATTTCTCATGAAAACCTTCATTTCCAATTCATTTCTTTTGTATGAAACTTCATTTCCTACATTTTTTCAGATATTATATGAGTTTGAAATGTGTGAAAGTAGGTAAATTGAATCACACGATAATGTCTTTGACAAATAAAATTGAACTGCGTGACAATTTCTAGAGTCACCCATTGGCATCCATTGGATTTTCATTGAATGGAGAGAACGAAATCCAGGCTATAAGAATGTGATCGCAAGGAACTTGTAGTGCCATGTTACTATAGCAGACATCTTTAGTGGTGTATGCTTTGACTGCAAGGATTTAAAGATACTACGTTGTCATTATCAATATTCACACCAATGAAAAAGTCTTTTGTAGTAGGTTTGTACTACAAGTTTATATCAACTATGGCCTAGTAGCCCAGATTTCATTCCCTTCGGTAGAGACCCCGGCTATGATGAAATAAGTTCCTATATTATTTTCATTGATTTTTCAATTATTATCAACATCTAACTAAATAACTGAAACAAACTGTGAAACTTACTGGTGTGTTCATTGATAAAAAATTAATAATAATAAAATTGAAAAACGGAAATAGTTATCTAAAACCTATTCGGGGATATTCAATATTAATGAATAACCATTAAAAATATTTCACATTATCATCATTCATGAATCAATTCATTATGCATTAGTTGTTTAGTGCCTGTCATTTTCCACAGTACTGAAGGTTTTTAAATCAGGTCTGAAAAGGATTTCCTTCAAAATAATTTCACCTGCTTATCATTTCTCACCATTCCATAAATTTCTGTGGTTACACTAAGTCTATGTCTTAAAGAAATACCACGAATAATGCCTGTTTTAGATGTTATTTTTAATCTTATCTATATACATAAATGATACTGGTAGATAAACTTAAATTTATATGTGATATCAAATACAATAGAATCATAACATAATCCACTGGTTTTATGGTAGTAGTGCTTCAGGCTCATTTTACAATATTTGATACTTCTTCCGAAGAGAAAAATTTCAATTCAAATTACATACTTGTCCTAGACACTTATGAATGTACAAATGTCAAATTTCAATAAATTGATGGCTGTAGTCGTTACTACATGGTAGAAGTTCATGACAAATTAAAAATGAAACTTTCAATGTTTTTTTTACCACATACAAGTATACTCGATATAAGTGGTAAAAAAAATATAGAAAGTTTTATTTTTCACGTGAAAATTCAAGTTAATGTTGAAAGCTTTCCTAATATAAAAATATTTTTATACTATTATAGGCAATTCCATTTCAAGAAGTGTTTCGTGCTAAATTTTTACTTATTTTAACTAGCAGTTCCTTTGTTTCTTTTTTGTTTTACAAACCTCAAAGAACTTTTTCTTGTTACTACATATTGTTTTGTAATCATGTAATTATATGACTATTACCAATAGAAATAAATATTATTATTATTAATGGCACTAAAATTTCATCAATAATTAATGAATTTAAAATGATTTGGCCTTATGAATTTGGCTATTCTTGCACTATATTTTCAAACGGAAAAAGCTGTATTTTAGAAAAAAAATCCAGTACTAATTATCGTTTCTAATATTTGAAAATTTATAAAAAATTTTTTCAAATACTTCAATTTTTCCAACTACAATATAATGATGATACTTGAACCAAACATATTACCATTAAAAAAATACTTATTCAGTATAAGTATTTTGAAATACGAAAAAGTAAAATCTCCTTCAGATTTTGTTTTTTCTGCAGCATTTTTCAAAAATAAAATACCACTATTAAAATAATTTTCTTGGTAATGGCTTGTTCAAGACTCATTAGAACTATCAGATCTGTAGTTTTTACATCAATTATTGTAATCCCAAAATGAAGGATGTAATATTGAAAAAAGTTAGACATTACTAAAATAGCTATAATGTTGATATATTCATCTTTTTTTTAACCTTCACAATGAAATGATAAGCTCTTCCGCATATGTTATTATTTTAAAACCAGGCAGAAAATGCGAGAAAAAAACTTACACTCGAAATCACTTCATTTATTGAATAAAATATTGAATATTTAAACATGTCATATGGAAAATTCATTGAGATACTGAACTCCCTTTTGAAGTCTTCAACATAAGGGGACTGTGGAAGAATTGGCTGCAGAGTCTAATGGTTCTCCTTTTATTTACCTTTATTAGAAATTATTGTATTAAAAATTATTTTGTATCATTTTATATATTGGTAAATTATAAATGTATTATTATTAAAATTATTATTAAATAATACTGGATTAACACAAGTAGTTCTCAAGGTGACTTGAGGCAAAGAGATAGCACCGATAAGCACCCCAGAATGAGGTTGAATAACAGATTGACTGTCACTCTAGCCTGCATTAAAGAATCTATTGCAATTCTAGAAACAATGTACAGTTTCCTAGATAAATTTTCCAATATATATTTTAAAATGTTGCAGAGATCATCTATTTTAATGACATATGATTTTTTTAGTGATAATTAGTTATATCGATTTCATTAGGAGTAATGTTATTATATTTACATTCAATTGTTGATCATATTGCCTTGGTTTTTTTCTACATTCCATTTTAGTAGGTGTATCCAATGTGAATTCAAATGCAATGTGAATCGCTACTTTTGCACGGGCACCGCTCTTAGAGCGCCTTAAGGATTTTTTTGTAGTGATTGTGTATTGTTCTTGTTCTCAAAAATATTGTACTCTTATTATCAATATTTCTGAGAGCAGAATTCATCTTAAACAATCAAGTGTCATTTGCAAAAAGTTCATGAAATCAGTTTGTAAAAAGACCTACAGCACTTTTATAGAAAAAAAAAAGAAGTAGCTCAAGGACACTAATTTGAGGCACAACAATATGCATCAATGAAAAAAAAAAGAGAATTGTTGAATTTCATTTTTAATTTTCTAAAAAATAGTGAAGCAATTCAGAACACTACTACTACTACTTAAGCCGCCGTCTATAAATTTGGTTAAGAGTTTATTTCTACCTGGGTGTCATACGCCCTCTTTGGGTTGAGAAATATAACAATCACATATTTGATATTATCTCTGGGTGTGATACGCCCTCTTTGGGTTGAGAAACACAACACTCACATATTTGATATTAATCTATCTCCTTTTCTAACATGAATAAAAACATCAATATTGAAATTTCATGAATTTGCTTATCAAAAGCCTGCATGAACACTACTCAGAATTTAATATTTCTACATATTGATCATGAACAGTATATTCAATTTATTTGTCTAGGGGATAGTATTTATAGGTTAAAATTCATTATTATTCATTATTTGGAGAACATTAATTATAGTGCACATGTTTTAAACATCTGCAAATATAACAATTTTCACAGTCTATAATTTGAAAAAAATTACAATTGTAACAGCTGTAGAAAAGACAAACTTTTAGTCACCCTGATGTGTTACTTAATAAAATTCAATGTATTTTTCACAAAAAAAATCCAGTTTATACTTAATTTTGACTATCAAAAAAAGAACTAAGACTTTCACAGATAAGTTGCGTTTCGGAAGTCAAAATTTGCCTCCATCCCCAAACCTGAAAAAATTGACTACTTACAGCTTAGCTTTTTTTTCTTTGTGTTGATTTATTTTCAAACTTCCTTGACAGATGTCGAAATGTGAACGGGTTACTGACAGAGCATTGTTCTTCATGAAAAATACATTGAATTTGAGTAATAATCTGTGGAGATGTCTGCCCTTTCTATACCTGTATGATGTTCTTATTATAATTTAAATTTTTTTCAGATTGTGGAAGGTGATAACTCCAAAAGAGATCGATAAACCGATTCATTCTATAAAAATAACTTTTGTTCAATAGCACTCTCCAATTAATGTAAATGTGATATACATTACATTCATGAAATTTCATAAATAATTGGACAAAGGTTACTAGTACATTCCTGTCACACTTACACGTTATGTACGTAATATGAGACAACCCGTTTCCTACTTCTAATAGATACATAAATATATTTTGAATTTTTAACTCACCTGAGAGTCGTTAAATCTTTCAGAATTTGAGTTTGATGTCATATCACAGTTCGAAGATGATTTTCTTTTTCGTTTTTCACTTGGAGGGCTGTCTCTTTCAACTAATCTATCCCTGTCTCTTCTTGGCACTTCTGATAATTCTTCATTTTTACTCAGAGAATTGTTATCGGTGAGCCCCCTAATCTGCAGGGCCTCCGCAGTTTTTAGGAACATCGGTAGTAAATTCTGAGAAACATTCACTTCTCCTTTATACATAAAATCTAACAGTGCTTTCATTTCGTTGTAATTGACATCTTTGAGAAAAACTATGGGGTGAGGATGAGCATTCTGTATAAAAATTGTTTCGAAATATGGACTACACGCCGAGAGAATGGTTTGGTGAGCTTTGAACGTTTCGCCGTCACAGGCTAAAGTTACATCGCATAGGGCTTCTCTGCGCAGGAGGCTACTCAACACGTCCGTCAGGTTTGTCGGATGGTTGTTCCAGCGCAGACAAAACTGTTGATCCATCTTTTTTTATTTACCTGTTAAAAACACATGTTAAATCAACTGTTTCACCACAAAATATGCTTAGAACTTTTCAGATAGCACTTGGCTGTACTGCTGTTTAGAATAGAGTTATTTGACCTGAAACTGTAACCATCTAGAAATAACAGTTATTTTACAAGCACAATTACATACAAGAATGCATTTATTATTACAGTACAGTTCAACATTTCCAACAGATGAGAAAGCGTACGTCATGATTGACCGTTTCTCTTTTATCATCCTGCAGGGGTAAAGGGCAGCAGGATGCCCTTAAATGTACAAAAGTAGAAATCTCGCGAATATATGCCTGAAATCGGATTATCCTGAAAGCGAAGTATTTGTTTCATCTACTTTTTGTTCCGTAGGCAGATGCTTGAATCATCTCGACAGGAATTTTTATAAATCAACTTTTTCTCAAATCCATTCATCACCGTAACCTTTTACCCGCCATTATGGAATTCGTGAATGATTTCTCCTGCTACTACTTTCAAGTCCCGAACATTTTTTTACGCGGAAAATCTCCTTTAATCATTAAATTAAAAGCCTATTGCGAAAAGCCGACTCCAAAAAAGTCGCAAAAATAATAAAGAATGCAAAAATTAGAAAAAACTTACCTTTTTTGCCTTGTTTCTGACATTACAACGCCACCCAATTTTGTACCTCCTGCACAGTAGGCAACAAAATCTGTGATGAATTTGATTGGACAAAAAAATTTTCAAAAGTATTTCTTCAAATTCAAATTGCACACTTCCAATTTCATAATACTTTGGATTATATAAACTGAAGATATGAACATATTTCGGTTTAATTTATTAGCGAAACATTTTTATATGGATTGTTCTTCCAGCCACGTAATAAAATACACCGTTAGTGTATGTTGGGTTGCATAATCAAAGACGCAGAAAGGGCTAAAAAATCTTGGCTGACTATTGTCGGTTCCAGTGTACAGATTGTTTCAAGTTCGTTATATCTTCCTCATTATGAAATGATATTCCATCTTGTTTTTGTTGATTTTGTGACGAATACATAAAAAATACTTATTTCGATGAAGATCCCATATTTTCCTATTATACGAAACCAATAAAAGTCATTCAATGGAAGAAAATATACCCATACATTCAAAGTGATGTACTGTCACCACATAAAAGTACTGAGTTTTGAAAAAAGGATAATTTGCAAAGAAGTTTCTCTGAATCACAAAAAAATCTGTTTTATCGCTGAAAAGAAATATGAAACAGTGAAGTCCAGCTGGCTAAAAATGTGTAAAGTTTCTGTTACGGAGAAACGTAAGAATATTCATGACAGGTCATAACTCACGAATAGTTTAAATAAACTCTTTTGTTTCTTGCTTCCAATGACTGTAAGTATGCATAATTTATACCAAATCATTAAAGCGAATGATTGAAAACCACGCTAAAAGAAGTCGTTTGAGATATTCTTAAATTCCAATTTTTCATTACCGGGGAGATTCATAATTTAGAAAACCACCCTGCAGAAGGGATATTTTGGGCAGTGAATTATTGGGTAAATTGTTTAGAGGCGCCTTATTTGCTGTTGAATTGCTGTAATATCGCCTGTCACTTCAGAAATGATTTTGATTCAAACTGAAAACATATGGCATCATTTAAAAAAAAAAAGAAAATTACTTTTCAGCTAGTTTATGTACTATTTTATCAGTGAGCGCTATTAATTTTGAGAGAGAAGAAACCCTAAATGATAATTTTCAAACATTAGGATAATAAGAATTCACGAAATTTTTGATTTTTCTTCAGTTTTTCATGATTTCAACTTGTAACGATTCGCTATTAAATAATATTGGGTTGTTTCAAAAGTTTCATCCGTTTCTATGAGTCTATTTAAAACTGTAATATCTCAGTGAATACCTAATTATTTAATTTAATCGAAATGAGCGTCATTTGAAACAGTGCACATCTATCAATGTGAAAGAAGTCGATAATTCCATCAGCATAAAAGTTGCATGCTCGGGATTCGATAAAATCGACGAAGTCCGTTTTTGCCTGGTCCTGATGAGTCTAGGTTATACCAGTGAGAAAGTTACAGAAATACTTGAAAAAAGTGTAGTCGTTTGGCAAGAGCTCTGGGAAATATGGTGGGTGAAGTAGAACTTCGACGCCCAATTCATTTAATTTTAGGACGGTGATTTGTAAAACGTGCGGACGGGCGTTGTCGTGGAGCTGGATCGGACCTCTTCAGTTGACCAGTGCCGGCTGCTACTGACGCAATTTTCGGTGCACTTTATCGATTTCCTCACAGTATGACTGCTGTAATGGTTTGGACCGGTTGCAGACAAGTACAGTTGAATCACACCAGTTGCTGACCACCACACAATAACCATGGTATTTTTTAAAAGGTTTCCGCTTTTGGAAAGTGTTGTTGAATAGGATCCACACATGTCGATCCGATTAATAAAAGGAGCGCTCCTAGGGCGCTAAAAAACTAAGTATGTGGTGGATCTCGGTGAATTTCCGTCGGCCAGGCCGTATGCAAAAACCATATCAGCCATTTCAGCATTCGTACAGTCGGTCATGGTACCAAAAAATCACTTTATAAATTCCGAACTATGAATTTGTCAATTAATAGTTAAAAATGTGACAGCGAACTTCTATTTTTATAAACAAACTTTCATAGCCTACTCGATATAATTAACTTAATTTGCAAGCGGAGAGTAACAAAAATTATTCAAATTAAATTTGGCTATAAAGTAATATGCATCGATATAAAAAATTGTAAATATTTAGAAAACGATCACCTGCAGCGTTTTTGAGGAAGCGTACCTTTTTTACTTGGAAATGGTGTGGGAATTAGATTTTTTTATGAAAAGTACCAGAAGTTTACTGTCAAAACAGTTAGGATAATTTGAAATAATGACAGCGTACGCAGCGCCCTCTAGACGTTACATGAAAATTATTACGAAATTATGATTTCCCACGTCAAAAAAACCAGGATACCAAATTTCGTACAAATAACTTATTTTTTGCCAGAGTTATTTTCAAAAAGTGAACGAAAAAATTAAATTTCAACACACCGTATCTCCGAAACGAAGGATTTTCGGACACAAGTTCATATAGACTTTTTTTTTAATTGTCTCAGGAATACGTCACTTGAATATTTTAACGTACTTATGTTACATTCGGTATATTTCTCAAACGGGGTTCGAAGCGCTTGATTGACAGATTTTTCATAAACTTGGGATATATTTTTACAATTTCCGTAGCGATTTCTAATTTTTTCAATATAAATTTTTATCCGCTGATATTAACTTCTTTAAAGTGAATAAATTTCATACACCATTCACTTAACTTTAGATTTCATTCGCACATCTTTCTCTTCACAATACTAGTTTGAATAGAAAATTGTAGAATTTTTCCCAATCAGAAATTTACTCATTCACTTTAGGAGAGAAACATCTAACTACTTCTGATACTTACTCAATCATATAAACTATCGCTATTGTGATAAAAAATGACAGTTCATTCTTTGAAACTGTTAAAGAATTTTCATATTTTTTTCATACGAGATGCCACTGATAAAAATGTTACCGTTTAATGAAAATGCATGAATAAGTTATGGTATTTTCACATGCACCAATACTAGGGTGTTTCATTTTCTGTTTTTTTTCATTCTTGAACATTCGATATGATATAGATATAAAAGAAAATTCCGGTTGGAAAAAATGTTGAACTAAATTTCACGCTCACCTTAAAATCAGTTTTTTCATTCAATTAACACAGAATTTTTTTTGGATTTAAGTTGATTTTTTTATTAATCTTTTAAATTGAATGTAAAACTGTTGTAGAGTATTGACTTTGCTCCAAAAAACTTCCTATGAGCTGAAGCTATACGAGTATAACGCATCAATTTCAAGTTACAGAACCTACAGATTAATTTTATTAAAAATAGATATTCAATTTTCAATATTTGATAATTACTGATATTACGTTCTCTTGATGAGACTGTTGTACTATCACTTTGAAAAATGCTTATACTTCAGTAATAATAATAATATACCAGTCAATCACCCGAAGACGATTATAGATACCAACAATCGAAACGTTGTGAAGTAACGTGGCTTGGAATCCCTTAACTTTGTGTCTCAGGGATTTCAAATCATTTCATATATTAGACAAGGAAGTCCGAACTAGTGAAATTCAATAATATACCTGTTATTGAGAAAGAAAATCGAACGAACCATACAAAATCTAAATAGGTAAATTAGGTCATTTTGTAGGTTATTTTTGTTGTTGAGATTCGAATTTTTTTTCGGACACAACAAAATAAGTTGTTTTTACTAACGAAAAAAATTAACAGAACGTAATAATATCAGTAAAATAGTATATTATATACCTAGGGTGAGAAGTGAGCTATTATTTACCGAGCATGTTATTTACCGGTGCGTTGCGCCGAGGGATATAATGTGCGAGGTTAATAATAGCTTTCTCAGCCGAGGTATACATAGAATTTTTTTCACTACTAACATTGATACATTAACAATTTTAATTTTGGCATTAGTAATTTTCTAACAATTTGTTGAATATATCGGAATATCAAGTAGAGTGGAGTGTGTTTCTAATCAGACTGGCTTTATTTATGTAAAAATTTGGCATGTGTCAAATTTTGATATGAATCTAGGAAATATCTCATTGCATTCTTGATATATTCCAATGTTCCACTTATCTCATCGCTTCTGTATGTTCAGAACTTAGAATTTGTCAATTCTGCATTATAGTGAGAAAAAAAATTCCTTGGTTATATGATAACCCAAGGCAGCTATGAATTGTTGCATGTCAAATTCAAACGGCACAGTTCCCATGTTGAATACGTGATGTCGATGATAAGCGCGCAACATCTACTTAGGCCATGAAAACGTTTTCCGGCGTTTCCTTGACAACCAAACACTGTACAATGATTATTATTGCTATCATTTTGCCAAATGCGGTTTTAATTCAAATTCAGATTCATTTTGAAGAAGTTAAAAGATCTATATAAGTAGAACGTCAATATAATTAATTGAAAAATGGGTGAAAATTCAACTGACGATGAAGTTAGAATGGTGGCGCTAGTACAAGTAGTGATTTATTGCCAGAAAAATCAAAGAGACGGTACATGAATACATATAACCAACTGAAAACATGGTGTGAAGAAAGGAAAGTTGATAAATTAATAGAAAATGTTTTATTAGCGTATTTCAAAGAGAAATCTGAAGGCAAAATGATATCGACATTGTGGGCAAATTATTCCATGCTAAAATCGACACTTGCAATAAAAGAAAATATTGACATTTCAAAGTGTTTCAAGTTTGTAGCATTTTTAAAACGAAAACACAGTAATTATAAAGCGAAATATTTATAAAAGAAGAAATTGACAAATTTATAGTTGAAGCTCCTGATGACGAATATAGGTATACTTTTTAGTATTAAATTGTGTTTTATTATTTAATGTAATGATATTTAGGCTGTTATGGTAATTGGTGTTGCCGGTGCCTGCAGAACAGATGCATTATGCAATATGCTCCTAGACAATTTAGATATTTGCAATAATATTATCATAATGAATATTCTTAATTAAAAGAACAGAACATCAAGGAAGTTTGTTGTTGTTGAGCTACAATTGGTAAATGTACCATGTGTCGTGGGTAATAATCTCAAATTAGAAAATCCTGAGTGTTATACTGGTCATTCTCTAAGACGTAGCTCGGCAACACTACTCGCAGAAAACGGAGGAGACTTACTAATCCTGAAACAGCTCGATGGGTGGAAGTCGGCTTCAGTGGCTGAAGGATATATTGATGAATCAATAGCTGATAAGAAGAGAATTGCCGAATAAGTGCAAAAATGTAATTTTTCCAATGAAGCTTCAAATATAACTTCTTCTGCGAGTCAAGATGCTGTCTTAGAAAACGTCCATGTTGAAGACAATTCAGTGGAAAAAGGTAATGGATGCGTTCAAAATACGAGGATTATTTGTAACACAGAAGTGAATTTACCTGGTCCAAATGTTAGTTCCATCAATACAGGAAATGCTAGAATACACATGATTTGTCACAATTGCACAATTAATTATAATTTCAAATAATTTTCAAGCGTATTTCCAATATCCAATTTCCTACTTTTATTTGGTAACTCAGTTAACAAAAGTTTCAGTGAATATCTTTGAAATTATAGAATTGTTTACCTATTATTTGTTTTTTTATTATCATTATTTACCAAGGGTAAGAAAAAAGTATTTCATAGACCAAAAAATGCCTGTTCGCATTGGTATTTGATATTATTATATCATTTAAAACTCTTCAAATTTATCTATCAATATCAATTATGTTTAGTAATCAAATCACCACCAGACAACACCTGAGTGAACTTGGGAACCTTAGACAAAAAAATGTTGACAACTAGAATTTTTTTTTAATTATCAAAATAAGAAATGTACTCGTCAGGTTTCTGGACTCAAGAAGTTGTGTGACTCGTCATACGACGAGTGGCCAAACAGCCCGAAACCGGTCTGCAAGTGTGTTGCGGAAGTTGTATCGCTAACAGCATATGCAGAAATAATTTCTGTGAGGAATCCTGCACTGACACCTGTCGGATATAATTCAACGCCCTTCGTGGTATTAGCCAGGGGAGTAGTTGTTTCCTGATAGGTGTCAGTTTATTAACCTACATGTGTAGGGAGTTGAGAGTGACCTGAACGAATTGTTCTTTTAGATGATTTGTTTTATTGCAAAATGTTTACATTTGGAAAATCAAGAAATATATAATAGACAATGCTTTAGATCATCTGCAACCATCCTAGTTGATGGAGAGGGTGATTTAATGGCATTGAAACGCCATGGTGGCTGGAAAAGTCGGACCGTGGCCGAAAGTTAAATAGATAATTCTATTTCATCTATGAGAAACTGTACTCATGAATAGTATTGAAAACATTTGTATTCGCACTATTTCAAATTCACAACAATAACAAAAATGAACCCTAATAAAGGAATGTGTAGGAAATATGGTCACCATTGTATGAATCACTGACTGACTGAATGAGTTTATTATCCAAAGCCATAATCTCAAATAAATATATTGTATAATTTTTTTCTACGGTCAGTCGTAGAAAAAGTTTAGTACGAGGATAAGGCCAATCGCGAATCATTGCACTCGGCTAACGCCTCATGCCTTACAATTTTTCGCTCGTGGGTAATAGGCTTCTTATCCTACTTGGTACGTATTAAACTATTATATTATTATATTTATATATAATACTATTATATCACTATAATCTTCCTCTTGGATATGATCATTTGGTAATTGAAATACGTGTCGAGGTGTTAAAAGTAACGGTATGGTTTAAAACTGCAGTAATATTCATTACTACAATAACAGTTCCAAACAGTGCATCACAAAAGTCAATATAAAATCTTCAGTCATTTTACTGCTGTTATATTACAGATTCCTGAAAATATTTACTTATTCTTCCTAACTATTTTGATAACTGACTGACATGCTGTATCGCTTTCTAACCAAATATCTGAGTTTCTGCACGATAGATTTTTGTATCCAGTAGATTAATATCAGGTCCTCTTATTGCAAGTTCCCGTTCACTTTTTGGACCAAAAACAATTACACAATAACTTTGGATTTGGAAAAGCTCAACTGATGATTATGTGAGAGAAAATCATCAAATCATCGTTAAACATATCCCTTTTTTACGATGATAATTCAGTTAAACCTTAATATAGATATGTGGAATAGTTTTCAATAAAATCCCAAAAATCGAATATGTTTATTGAGAAAAGGAGTGAGCCAGTAATTAGCTATGGGATACTTTCAGTAAATTGTTAGTAAAAATTATATTCCAATGCATAAATTCTGAACAGTTTCTTGGATAATTCTGAAACATTGATTATGAAATTTAAAAAAAATGCACTTTTTACATAGACTCGTACGATGGTGACGAAAGCTGTATATTAGTCAAGTAACAATTAGCGTTAGATTCGTCCCATATCCGTAGTATGAAATAAACCATCGTTGACGATTCAGTACTATGCTACATCCTGAAGCCGAACTGTATAATACTAATCATGAAAATATTTTCGGGAATAGCAAATGATAACAAACATTTTTCAATGAAAATTACTTTATTGTCTTTCTGAATATTCTCCTATATGATCAATATACTTTTGCATTCATTCGAACCATTTGTCAAAACAGTTTTTCCATTTATCTCGATACATTTCCAAAACATGGTTTTTGAACCGTTCAACTGCTCCTTTGACGCTCGTAAATTGTTGACCACACAGTTTACCTTTGATATTTGGGAACATGAAGGAGTCATTGGGTGTCAAATCAGGACTGTATGGAGGATGAGTCATCAATTCGATGTTTAGACTGCTCAAAAATGCACCTGTTTGACGAGATGTGTAGATCTCCCATTGTCATGAATGATTCGTCTTCGGCGGTTAGTTTTACGAATTTCTTTGGAAACTTCAGGCAAGCAAATGGTCGTGTACGATTTTCTACACGTCTTTTGAAACACACCGGTCGAACTTTTCAATCATTTCCTCACACCACTTGACGCGAGCTTTTTTTAAGCGAAGTTATGGGGGTATCCAACCAAAACAATTTGTTTTTACAGTGTTCATGCAAAATCAAATATATTGGAGTCAAAGGCCAAAAAAACCAATACAGAGGAATTATGCCGCAACGGATTAGTTCACGTGGATTGAAGAATTGGCGGTTCGTATTGGATAACTTTTACTAACCGAGTTTTATGATTGGCTGAAGAGTCATAAAATTAAATTTGAAGTC
>WOGP01003589.1:0-14978 GCA_015342065.1 Leptinotarsa undecemlineata
GGTGCTTTCTTGTGAGGTAGACACCGCCATCTAGCCGTAAAGTGCAAAAGTTTAAGCACAATAAAATTCATTATTCACCTTTGCGGCTGTTACTTATATGTAAAGCAGGGCTTTTAAGGGTTAGGGCACTATGAACGGTGCCTATACGAAAGTGGCTGAAGATTAAATCTATTTGGTAAAAGTTTCTCAAGAAGTGTATTCCACATAAACAGAGTTCTCCAAATGAAAGAGTTCTCAAGCAGTGAAGTTTGGAGTATACTGAGTTGAACCTAGAAACGATGAGCAGTCACAGTCCTTCGTGTATTTCTGATATGTAACCGCTCTTGATTTAATCAAATGTGCCATGTCACTCGAACAGTTCACGTGAAATTATCTATAGAAGAGAGACAAGTCTTCAACCTCTCTTCGATGTTGCAAATCATCAAGGTTGCAAGTAATGTTCGTGTCTTCAATCAGGTGGATGTCTCCTTGTTTGGATAGAATTCAGATGGAAACAATACTCCAAAGAAGCTTCAATCTGAGCTTAATGAAGCATCAAAAGTTGATAAAGCTTATACAGTTTTCTGGTTCGGAACAGTGTTCCAAGCTTTTGAGAAGGAGCTTTTGCAATTCCAGCGATATGATTGTGCCAAAACATATTAGTGTCAGTTGTCTGTCCTGACATTATCATACCCGGTTCAGTGACATTTATCTTTTCGGAGAAAAGCGATGTTTGAGTTTTCATGGCTCTGAATTGAACCTGGGTACACCTCAATTCAAAATCACTTCTAGATCCTCATCGGGATATGCAACCTCCTGCTGCCGGTGAAGAAGTGCACCGCAGCTGATGTCCAGTGATCCAAATGGAATGATGAGACAAGTTGTCTATTGTCAGCAAATCAATATATTGGATTCTTGGTTTTTTTAATTTAAGTCGTTGATATATAATGAAAATAGGGTGGGAGACAATATGGATCCCTGACAAACACCAGCGTTGGAAGTAAAAGTATTCGAGAGAAATATATCGACGGTCACTTACAGAGATAGCTCTTTCAGAAAGCTGAAGAGCCATACACAAACATTATCCGACAAGCCATAGCATTGGCCAGCAAACCCTCTTGCCAGTACACACGGTCAAAGGTCTTAGAAATATCAAGCGCAACAGCTCTTGACTTTTCATATTTTTCGATTGCGCTATTTCAAATATGGGTGACAAACTATAGAAGGTCGACTGTTGATCTTTGTTTCCGTAAGCCATATTCATGATACCTTAAGATGCCTTGAGAAGTCTTCTAAATATTCAAGGGTATTGTGGTTTAGAGCTTCCTTCATGATTTCTGATATCGCTGATAGTAAAGCGACTGGTCTATAGTTATTTGGACTATTTCTCTTATCCTTTTTGAAATTGGGCTGAACGTGAGTAATCTTCCAACAAGGAGAATAAACCCCTTCCTTATTGAACAGATCTGGAATTTTGAAGAATACTGGTGCGAGTTCATTTTCGCACTTTATAATTACCATGACAGGCTCTTCACCATAACCAGACGCCTTGTTGATTTTGAGCTGTTTCAGACCCTGTCGAAACGTAATTTCCGGCATTGTGGATTCTAGTGTGGGTATAGTGAGTGGTGCCTTTCCCAGAAAATCGACTGTGGAGTGGGATGCAAATTGTTCAACCACTACATTTGCTTTTTCTACGGCTGTTGTTGCAAGTGAACCATTCGCTTGTGTTGGTGGAATTGTGGATTTTGTGAAGTATTGATCAACAGCTTCTGCTACCGACCAGAAGAATCTAGACCCGAAATCCACGAACTCCCTGGATTAGATCCCAACTATATTGATTGCAATAATAAATATTGAAAACAATTCAATTTTTTGCGGGAAATATCATCAATATATCGCAATAAAGACAGAAAAAGGCATGAATTTGTTCATCTAGAATGTTATATCGATGGTATTTATGTGCCCTTCCATTAACCTCAAGTGGTGGCTCATCTAACTTTGATCAAAGCCGGAATGTCGTTCTTTCAATTGAACAGCTGTATAAACGCCTGTGTAAGTAAGTAAGTGTAAGTAAGTATCTTCTGTAAGAACATCACGAACCTCCACATCCAAACAAGTCAGTTTTTGGGGCTTCAGGGGCCTAGTTCGCGCCTCACCAAAGACCAATGATATCCGAATAGCCGAATATATCATCATTATTATCATTTTTGCCAAAAATATGAGTTGATCGGGCCCTATTCACGAAGCTACGAAACAATTGGGACGGATGGTCAGCATAATGAACCAATCACCGTGGGGTGAGTAATCATTGCGTACAAGAGTTATGTGCCCTACACAGACATAATGAGCCAAGAATGACAACGTCCTGCATTCATCCGACCATGATTTTTTTTTCACCGTATTGTGCGCTGGTCAGGCCATATCCCCCGAAGCCCCGATACATGAGGGAGGGCGCACCAGCATTATCAACCAATGACCACTTTCCATACCGTGGGGTAAGTGATCAAGTGAGCAAGCGCAGTGAGCTAAGAATGACAGCCTTCTGCATCTGTGTGGCTAAGATATCTGCCTCAGTGCGGCAAACCGGTATGATTTTAAGATTCGAGAGTAGAGACGACATCATTCCACCAAGGACTCCAATAATCAGAACAACCATCATGACAGAGTGATATGGAAAGAGTCTGCGGAGTTCGAGGAGAAAATCTCGATATTTTTTCCGTTTTTCCTCCTTTTTTCTGACGATATTCGTTTCGCCAGGAGCTGAAAACTCCACGACAAATATCGTTTTGGCCTGGTGGTCGAGAAGGACTACATCAGGCTTATTACCTTGTATGAGCCTGAGGGTGGGGAATGAATAGTTCCAATAAATTCGGAACTTATCATTCCCCACAACGAATTCAATATCCCCCGGAGCGAAGGGCAACACCTGTGTCTCGTCAATACCGTAAGAGTGCCGTAGATGGTAATATAGCACCCTTAGGGCCGCGTTATGTCGATGGATATAGGCCGAGACCGCATATGCTGGACATGCTGATAGCAAGTGCATTAGGGTCTCGGGCGCCTCGCGTCAGGCCCTGCAGCTTGTACGTATTTCGTCCATATCTGTTATTATTAGTATTATTTTCTCTGTTATAGTTATTTCTATTTGCATTATCATTATTGTTATAATTGAAATTCATATTATTGTTTCGGTTATTATTTTGTGGTCTATTATTGTAGTATCTGTCATTTATATAATTATTATTATCGTTTCTGTTAATATTCTGTCTTCTATATGATTGGATGTATTGATTCCAGGTATTATAATTATTATTACTTTCTGGATCAACATATTCCTGTCTATTATTATTTTGATTAATCGTATTTTGAAAATTATTGTAATTTATCCTCCTTCTTTCCTGTGTCATCAAAAATTGACATAGACTATCCATATCCTTGAAATTGTACAGCATCATAATCTCCTCCAAATTATGATCAAAATGTTGAATTATTAAGTTTACCTATATATTCTGTAAAATCGCAATTTAAGTACTGTGATGCAGTATATATTTTCATCGCATATTTATGATATGATGTTCCTCTATTGGAATTGCATTTCCCCCCTAACAATTCGTTTTTTATAAACTTTTGTTAAGAAGGTCCCCAGAAATAGCTCATGAATTTATTTGAAAATTCATCAAAATTGGTAATTTTTTTTTCCTTATTAGTAAACCACAATAATGCTTCTTCCTGTAATTGACTTCTAATAACTTCTTTGATTTCTTTAAATGACAAATTTTCATATTTTCTTTTGTAAATATGAATTATTGTCATGATTGGTCTTATTGATTCTTCCCTATTCATTAGATTTCTCTCCGTTTGTTTTATCTTATTGTTGATATCGATTACTTTTTCATTTATATTATTTTTGTGTTTTTCAAACTTTTCTCTAGTTAATTTATTTACTCTATCAATTTTTTTATTTAAGATCTCATTTTCTTCTCTCCTTGTATTTACTTCCTGCACCAATCCTTCTTCTATAGTAGTTATTCTTCCATGTACCTGATCAATCTGTTCTTCGATTTCTTTCCTATGATCTTTTACTGCCTGAGAAATTTTTTCTACCTTTTCTTCAATAGTCCTTTTATATTCTGCTAATTCTTGTTTCAAATTATTACGGTTTATTTTAATTTCTTTTTCTAACTTCTTTACATTATTTGTCTGTTCATCTATTTTTCCAAATAAATTCTTCATATCTTCATCTTCCAGTCTTTCCATTTCTTCTTGTCTTACTCTTTCTAGTCTTTCCGTTTCATTTTTTCTCATTCTTTCCAATTTTTCCATATCTTCGTTTCGTTGTTTTTCTTGAATTTTTATTTCTTCTTTCCTCATTCGTTCCAGTCTTTCGAACAATTCATTCATATCCATCGGTGTTTGTCTTGCTGGCTCTTCTGTTCTGATGTCTTCTATTTCCAGCACGTCTTCTACACTCTCTTCTGTTGTCTGCTCAGGCTGTTGATTCTTCTTAGTCCTTCGTGTTTCCATTTTTCAGTAAATTCATTTAAATTTTATGTTATTTATATTTTTTATTTAAACTTAGTAATTGAGCTGTTCAATCAATATGTTCAATCAAACTATCCAATCAAGGTGTTTAATCAAGCTTCGCGTTTATTATAAGATGTTAAATGATGTTAAAGTTGATGTGGTTTAGAAAATTCAAATTTCAATTATTATTATTAATATTATTGTTGCTAGAGATAAAAATGTTATTCGGCTAGACTCTTATGTAGAGTTTAAATCATATTCCTCAGTGTATAGAAATTTTTCTCAACCTCTCAGGCACAAACACAACTACTTACCCAAATTTGATTTTTCTTTTAGATGTTCCTATGAAGAAATTTGGAGAAATACACAATTGATCTTAGAAAATGTAGAACAGTTTTGATTATAAAAGTAAAAATATGTTGGATTCAAAAATATATTAATTGCCAAAAGAGAAAATTCCTCAAATCAAAAAATGTCCTAAATCTACAACGAACTATTCAAAGTGAATATCCGAACGCACATAAAGTGATTTTTTGGTACCATGCCCGACTTTACGAATACTGAAATGGCATACGGCTTGGCTGACGGAAATTCAAGCGAGGCCAGACGCATCTATCGGGAAAGGTATTCCAATTCGTGACTCTTTGTGCAGCGACATTTGCGAATCTTTTCCGGCGACTTTCCGAATCTGGAAGCTTTGAAACAAATTCTGCAGTAGGACAGCCACGGACTATAAGAACTGTAGAATTGGAGGAGACGGTTCTCGAAGAAATTAGTGAACATCCAGAGACAAGTACAAGAAAAATTAGTCAAACTTTAAATGTGAGTCACGTGACAGTTTACAGAATTTTAAAGGAACAGCAATTATATTCTTATCATATTCAGCGTGTCCAGGCACTTACCCAATGGGATTTCCAACCAAGTATCGAATTTGCCCAATGGCTTTGAACAAAAGTCGAACAACATTCGCAAATTTTATCGAAAATCCTCTTCACAGATAAAGCTAATTTTTCAACAAATGGTATCATGAACTTCCATAACAACCAGATCTGGGCAGAAGATAACCCACATGCGATAATGCAAACTTATTTCCAAGACAGATTTTCTTTTAATGTATGGGTAGGCATAATTGGGGATTATTTAATTGGACACTATTTTCTCCCCTTACGTTTGAATGGAGATGCTTACCTACATTTTTTGGAACACGGGCTTCCCCAGCTTATGGAAGATGTTCCCATTAGTCTCCGAAATCACTCTTGGTTTATGCACGATGGAGCTCCTGCTCATTTTAGTGTGATAGCAAGGAATTTTCTAGACGTAGCGTATCCCCAACGATGCATAGGAAGAGAAGGCACTAAGCATTCCCGAGGTCACCGGACCTCAATCCCGTCGATTTTTTTGTTAACACCTAGAATCACTAGTTCATGCTAGCCCCATTGAAAATGAGAAAATGTTGAGGGATCGCATCATAGCTTGCTGCAAAACAATAAGAAACGGGTGCAGAATTCTTCAATGAGGAGAGCAGTAGCTCTACTGTTGGGGGTCGTCACCTTGAACAGTTGTTGTAATACTTGTTTGATTCAATTTTCATATGTTTATCTTCCTACTGAATAACATAGTACTTCTCCGATTTTTTTTTTCAAATTCCGAAATGTAGCACTTTCTAAATTGAATAATTGAACCTGACAATTTTTTTAATATGATGAGCAGTTGGATAATATTCAGTTCAGAAAAAATATGTACGGGTATACTGCATGTGAAGATTGATGAAAATAACCAAAATTGCAAAACACTTATGACAAAAACCTACCATGTCTTGAAAAATTTCAACAATCTGTATTTCGAAAACGAATCTTTCGTCGTTAAACATTTTATAGCAGAAAGTTGTTTATTTTGACGAGATCCACCACATATTTATTTTTGTAATGTTCTCAGCAACTTCACTTAGCGCCCTAGGAGTTACATGTTACATGAAAATATAAATGAAATTACCGAATTTCGTGCAAATAACTTATTTTTTGCAAGAGTTATTTTCAAAAAGCGAACAAAAAATTTAATTTCAACACCCCGTATCTCCGAAACGAAGCATTTTCAGACACAAGTTCATATAGACTTAATTAATTGTCTCAGAAATACGTCACTTGAATATTTTGACGTACTCATGTTACACCTTGTATAGGGCGGCTTTGTGAGTAATTTCTTCATCCTCAGATATGAATGACGTTCTCTATTGGCATGCATGAACGATCAGCGAGAGGAAACCAATGAATGGGAAGTGATGTAGTAAATCTGGAATCATCATATGATAATAATATTGATGAAAAATATGATCTTCTTTCTTTCTTCTCTTTGATAATCAAATGTAATACACTAAAGTTTACTAATCAGGTAATCACAACTTCGATGCCGACTTCATATAACAGTGATGAAAACACTATATTTTTTCGTCACGTTTCATAGTTACGAAACGGTAGATGAATTATTGAGGTAGAAAAACACTGGTTGGGAAAATTCGATTATTTAACATTCACCAGAAAATTTGCCTTAGGTCGTGAAATACGTCGATTCAAAATACACTTACAAAAGTTGAACATCCGGTACCTACCGGGTACGGACATGGTAACAGCGACTCACTACGAAGACACGTAAAGAATATGTTGGGTGAACTAAAGAAGTTACTCATTCTTATTTGCACTATAGAGCACGAGACAACTCCATCATCTTTAAGAGTTTTCAACCGAAATCAACAACCCAGAGAGGTAAAGCTGATTAGCAGCAAAATGAACTGAAAAAGTTCAGCACCTTTAAGGTTCCAAATCAATCGGCATGAACGCAATAGTTTGAGTCTTTCCTACCTCTGAATAATTCGAAAAAATCAGGTGGTTTTCCTTGGGAGTGGACAACCAATCGGTTTTTTTTCGATATCGACCACAACAACGTCATAAATGTAAAAATAAATGTATAAACTTCGCCACTGTTCTTTTCTGTGCACATTGAAACTGTGGCATTGTGGAAACAACCAGTAAATTTATTTTTTCCACGGATGCTATACAATGTGGCACTTTTCTCATCGCTTTCATACGTACAAAAGGAAAGATTTCTCACGTAGGGAGAAATATCCGTCATTATTGTGAGAAATAATTTCTCACTGTTATCACGCACTATCATCACACAGTCATGAATTGTTACATGTCAGAATGATAAGACACGTTCTCCATGTTGACAACGCTATGCCGATGATTCGCGTGCAATATCCAAGTAGCCCATTGTCGGCGTTTCCATATCATTAACACCGAAGCACTGCATATCTATTGCTGTCAACTTACTCAACAAAAATAATTTTATTGTTGATTGTTCTAGTATAAACAGTTCAGATTTATTAAATATCGAATATAATGGAATACAAAGATTTAGGGTTAGAAAATACATCTTCAGAAATTTTTCAGAAAGCAATAGATGTTTGCAATAATTTGCTACCAAGCACATGAAGAGAAAAATATGAAATCGCTTACAGAAACTTCATGGACTGGAAAATGAGAGCCAAGGTAAATTCTTATTCCGAAAATAACTTTATAGTGTATTTTGAAGAGTTGTCAAGAACATTGAAATCATCAACATTATGGTCTCAGTACTCAATGCTGAGGAGTAACTTAATTATTGAGAACTGTGTTGATATATCGAAATACGTAAAATTACGAGCATTTTCAAAACGCAAATCTGAAAAATATGCTCCAAAACAGTCAAAAACATCAACTTCTGAAGAAATTCAACTATTTTTGAAAGATGCACCTGAGATGAATGTTTGGTTTTGAATTCATACTGCTTTAACTATTGGCCTTAGAAGGGCATGCCATTGTGATGAACTTCGAAAATTGAAAATTGATGACATGGAAGATCTTAATTCGTCCCTTTTGATGAAATTACCCTGTACTAAAACCAAGGTTCCTAGAAATTTCAGTCACAGGAGAATTATATCAAATTTGCACAAAATATGTGAAGCTTCAATCATGCACAAATGAAACAATTTTTTTTCAAATTACAAAAATTGCAAATGTACAAATCTACCTGTGGGGATAAATGAATTTAGCACCATGGCGAAAGAAATAGCGAATTTTTTTTGCAAATACCGAACCCTGAATAATATACTGGCCACTGTTTCCGAAGGTGATCTGCGACTTTTTTAGTTGGTGCAGGGGCAGATATTCCAACTTCAAAACGCCATGGGGGTTGAAAATCCAGCAATGTTGCTGAATCTTATATCGACAACTCCATAGCTTACAAAATGAAAATTTCGAAAAGTATAGTAAAATCCATTCAGCCTCCAGCGCCATTAGAACCCGAACACAACAATGCTGTGCAAGTACGTTTCCCCATCAACTTCAATTTCGACCGCAGTTAATACTTCAATTACCGAAAACATGTTGAAAAAAAAAATAACCTACCACAAATTACTTTACATAATTTTTCAAATATAACTGTTAATTTTCTTGTTTTTTGATTTTCTATACTTAAAAACAACGCAACCGTCGAAAAAGTATAGTGTACAATGCATGAGAAAATGCATGATTGATTTGCGGAACCTGCCTTCGGCTCGAGCCAAAAAATGTCTGCACTCGTGAAAAATATGTCGTTTTTCTCACTTGTTATACAATATACTATTTTCTCATTTGTTGTACAATATACTATAGCCTCATTCAACTTTTGAGTGGAGAAAGAAAAATCATGAACAGTTTATGGAAATAAATCAATAAACCGTGTTAGGAATCACACGTTAAAAGGTAAGACCTCTTTAGTCCTTAGCTCGCACAAGTTTTTCAACTTCTGAAAGTTGTCGTTCGTATGTAGGCGACAGCTGATTAACGGAAAAACAGATTTTAAACAGAATTTTTTAAATGCCTAGAAGTTAATGGAAAAGTTTTGAACATAATCTGAAATAGTTTTTATATTTTATGTAAAAGACAATGC
Source organism: Leptinotarsa undecemlineata (assembly GCA_015342065.1). Lineage (NCBI taxonomy): Eukaryota > Metazoa > Arthropoda > Insecta > Coleoptera > Chrysomelidae > Leptinotarsa > Leptinotarsa undecemlineata. The sequence goes on from WOGP01003589.1 coordinate 9,472, forward strand.
AATATGTTTGAATTTTCTCTCTTTTAAGAAACATTCAGAGTGAAAACTATTTTCATTCATTATTTACTTATCTGAAATTCTGTCTTCAATAAAACCCATTACAGCAAATTGATAGCTCCATCCCGTAGTTCTATGGTGGACATTCGCATGTTTTATTTTTTGAGGGAAACTGAAATATCTCGTGAATGTTTGATTTTTTATATAGGAACCGTTGCATATAAATGGATCAAAATCATCTCTGACCTTCAAAACTATTCTGAACTGAGTGTTCCATTTGAAAAAAATGAGTTTTGTCCTATTTTCACACCTTCAGAATCAGTCATCAATTCTGTACACTCATACAAGACGATAGAATGAAGTCTGTTGATGAATCACTCATTCATGTATTATATCAAATTTTGAATTTTATGACAGAATCACTCGAGAGCTGAATACTTAGTTCCTTAAGGAACGAATAAATATCTCGACAACGGATGTGTTGAAAAACACCAATATTTTCATTCGATGAGGCATATTTGCCAAATTTATTTTCCAAAATACCACTAACCGACGGTCATCGAGCTGTACCCTTGTTCGGAACACCCTGCTGAAGTTCAAAATTCACACAGGAATATTCCTCATCAGTAATGAACTAAGGACTAGTAGAGAATGATGGGCTGGTAGAAACTAAGTATCTGGAGGAAAATTTAAACAGAGTCTTCCTCGTTTTTAGGCACGTTCGAGATTGGAAAATTAATGGATTGTTGAAATTGCGGTGACGTATGGTTCCAGGATAGCTGAACTACTCCTGCACGAAATTTCATTCCGAAAAAATATGTGAATAATTGGGCTTGACGTCATACACTCCGAAAATGCAATCTCTTTCCTGTTGAGAGTGAATAACTATCTTTGAAACAATTTAAAATTACACATATTTTTCAACTCGATGATAATTAATTGAAAAAATGTATGTATTTTCAAAAGGACTCATAGAATCATATCAGATATCTGAACGCTCAGTTTTTGACGAAGAAATGGAAAACTGCTTTCTTTACTATCACCATCTCATGAAAATTACCACTGAATGCAATATTTTATTCAGGTTTTGACACATTCGATGCCCTCTTGAATATATACTGATTTTGAACATTTGTATATGTTTACGATTGCATTCGTAATATGAATAGGAATTGTCTCCGAATACAATACTCTTTGGAGCCTAAACCAGACTCCTTCGTCAAACCAGCTTCAGATCACCATCGTCCTTCTGGTTCTGTTTTATCTTGTCGTCTGTTCATGTCTGATTCCTCTGAATTCTATTCTTCAGTTGTGAATTAATTGCTGAATTAATTCTTCATCTTTATCGATCTGAAAACGGATACCTCTGTGTTGATGATTGATGTCATTTCTTCTGCTACGATTCATCTATGATCATACTGCCCAGTCGCTCTAGTTTGTTGAATTTTGTGTTTGCATAAAATGAAACTTTGATTATTCTTAGCAATGCATCTAGGTGAGTCTGTCTTAATTTTGGTATTACAGTAGAAAGTATATATAACAACGTCGCTTTCAACGACTAATCGTTTATAGCGACGATAATGTTTACTCAACTTGAGTTCCATGAGTATTGAGAAAATGTACCTAAATGTTTAGTGCGATTACGATTTAAGCCACCAACTGCGTTTAGCGACCATTTTTGATGATGATACGTCCGGTTGAAACGTCGCGCAACGTTTTGTTTACACAACCTACACACCAACACCAATACAATAAAAGAAAAAGTGCAATATTACACCTATTAGAAGCCATGAAACGAATGCAGCCCTCGCAAAAGAGTTTGGCGTATCTCATTCTACAATATCCACAATTAAGAAGAATAAAGATCAAGCCGCTGTTTGATGACAATGTTTTGAATTGCAAACGTGTAAGGACTTCTACTCATGGACAGTTGTATAAAGCCCTGTTGAAGTTGCTCAAGCTCCAACGCAACCGGGCAATACCCGTTAATGGGCTTCAAGAAAGGGCAAACTTTTTTGCTAGGCAGTTAGAAAAGCAGAATTTCACATGTTCCATGAGTTGGATAAATTATTTTGAAGTAAGACACATAAGAGTAACATCGTGAGTGGTACGATTGCTGACGAGTCTTTATCAGAGCAAAAGAGTGATCTAATCGGTTTTTTAGCAAAAGTTTGGCCAACTCTACGTGCGTAACTCAGAGATGATGCAATTTTCAATTCAGATGAGACCGGGCTGTTTTATAAATTATGCTATTCTAATAATCCACGATGCCTGAAACTACCTAAGTAAGGGACTATTATTAACTGTTACAGACACACTGACTTTGTGGAAAGCAATATAAAAGGTAGCATAACTTCACACGCTTAACTTAACAAATAAGGCGACTAGTCTAGTCCGCATGTACCATTTTTCCTTCAAAATATGAAAACTTTCACATATTCGATTCTTATTGTCACGTAGAAAGTTCAAGGAAAATCATTCAAAATTTTGGAATTTTAATATAATATCGAAAAAGATCATCAAATTTTCTAAAAAATAAATTACGACTCCCTGAGCTGTACCTCTATTATTCATAACTTCTACACAGCCAATAATGGGTAATCTGGCTTTCGCGCACTGTACCTGAATCTGACACAGCAAAAAAATAACATTAAAACATAACATATTAAATATAAAAATTACTGAATGAAAGCATTCATTTAGTTTTGGATTACATCAGTGAATAATAATTCACGGTTGAAAAATTTGTATCCCATTTTTTCCATCAATTATGAATTTCTTCATAAACCATAAATCAAAAACCATAATTTCCATCAATGAGTATATTACATTGGAAAAGTTCTAGGGTTTCAGTATGTTAATTATCAATTATGAATTTCTTCATAATTACTTTACATTGGAAAAGTTCTAGGGTTTCAGTCTGTTAATTATCAATTATGAATTTCTTCATAATTGATAATTAACAGACTGAAACCCTAGAACTTTTTCAATGTAATATACTTATTGATGGAAATTATGGTTTTTGGAGAAAAAACGGTTCTTTGAAAAAAATTATATGATGTTAAAAAATGCGTTCATTCATTAACAATCGTTTTTTACAACCAAATATTGAAATAAAGTAACCATTTTTTTTTTCGTTTCTATTTGTTTATTCAAAAATCAATTTGTTATAAATGAATAAATTTTTTCCAATAATTTTTTCAATACTTAATTATGTAATAAAAGTAGCCATGCTTTTTGAAAATATTTTCTATGTTTTGTTCATTGATATATTTGAAAAATTCATGAATTTTTTCATTTTTGAATTTTCATATTCAATATTTTTTTCTTGTTGCTGTATCAGATTGACACACTGTACCGCGCACGAAAGCCGACCACACGTTTTTGGCTCTAGTTTCAGGGCTCTGTAAAAAATAATAAAATTGAAAATAATAGAGGTACAGCTCCGGAAGTCGGAACAGTTTTTTTAACAGATTCGATGATCTTCTTTGTTTATAACTTTTGTAATTTATTTCAACGCCTTTTCGAATTTTTCCTTAAAGTTTCTACGAGGACTTTCAATAATACGCGTGTCTCGATGATGTCCGATGATGTCAACCCGAACAGTTGAATAAGAGACTAATGAGCTAATGTACTCTTTACTACAATTGTGCTCTGCATTTTATCCCAGATCTCCTTTACTCCACCTTGAACCTCTGCAGTTCCATACCCAATCTGAAATATTTTCCTGTCAATTTGATCTCTTATTTTTTCCGTCTTCAGGCTACGTGAAGTGTCGACTCAATGTTTCCACTTGCTCCACTTGGTAATGCCCTTTCTATCCTTCTTATGTCTGAAGATGTTGCAGAATTTTGTTCTTCACTTAATTGAATTATTTTCACTCTTGTTTCATTCTTATCATTTCAGTTCAGTACCTCATTGAAGTTTCCTTCCCATCTCTTGATCTCCTCGTTTTATTTTCTCTTACCAATTCTTAGTGCTACGTTGTTTCAGAAAAACCCCGCGTTGTTATTTAATTTTTATTTCCTTCACCCTCTTTTTCCTTCTATTGTTTTTGCTATTTTAACTTATGTAGGAAGACAGAAGAATAAAATTACTTTTTTTTCAATGTATAATGGTTAAAGTTGAGAAAAGTCGTTTGATAACTGTCTAGACAATTCTGAAAATGAAAATAATACTTCATCGATTTGTCGTGAAAATTATCAATTGATAATGTTATCTGTTACAGAAGCTCTCATGTAATTTTGCTCATAATAAGTTCATATAAATAGGACACCAGTTATGTGCAATTAATTTCTTCAGTCACCGTGAAATTCTATGCTAAACTGACTTTGAATTTAACGCAATGCCAAAAAAATTGAATTTTATTGACTAATACTACTACCTGAGATGATCATATCTCCTCGTTCCGTCGTCCAATAGTTGATTGAAGTTGGAAAAGCTTCAGTTCTACACTCCAGGGTGACATCTTGTCCAATGTAGGCTCCTTCCAACTGATTGGGAATTGAGAGCATCGGAGGAACTGAAAAAGAATAAATACATTTGAAAGTCATATTGCTACAAGGATATTCGAAAGGAAATGGAGCAAGGATTCGAAGAAAAACTCCGCTTTATCTTTCTTCATTACTCACTTTTATCGACTTTATTTCCATTCGCATACATAACACATGAATTGACGGAACGGAGAGGTTATTTTCGATTGAAGTCAGACAATAGAGTTTTCAATATCGAATTCAAATATAGAGAAGTAGAAATCTGTTATTGACATAGATCAGATCATAGTAGATATCGGAGCACGTTATTTGTGAAGTATACTGACAAAGCAAACGATCCCGTGCAAATCCTTCCATGGCATTTGATTTTGAAAAATGTTCCGAATTCAATCCTGTATGCGAGTTCAACTGACCTAAGTACCGAATAGAATGAATTTTCAATTGAGAATATTCATTATATATTTGATATTATTTTGAAATACAGTTTTATGGATATATCAATTACTTTGAATTTACATACTGTAATTTATTCCCAACACGAAACCAATATATTAACACTTCGACACGTGTTTCGATCACCTAGTGATGATCTTCGAGAGGAAGATCAAACGAAAAACTGTTTGATCTCTCTTTCATCTCATACACATCGCCATTTTTTTACAAATCGAGTTACCTGGCTCAATTTTTCTGTATGGGACACATTTGGAATACAGTCGAACATTATCGTGTAGTATTTGGCTTCTTCAGTGTCATTTAGAATGCTAATTCCAACCAAGGACGTAGCCAGAAAAAATAGAAAAACATGAAATATAAAAACTACGAAAGAAAAAGAAGAAAAAAAAGAAAAATTGTGTTAGATGATCATATATATATTTATAAGAAAACAATTACCGAAATATTAACATCATTTTACAAAATCAAATATAGTTTTCTAGCTTTCTTGGCAGCAAACAAATCAATTATCTCCTCGGTGTCGATGTCAATTCTACGGTGGATTGACATTAACGCCAAACCGTT
>WOGP01003590.1:0-14976 GCA_015342065.1 Leptinotarsa undecemlineata
AGACCAAGACCAGGTGTATTGGCGCAAGACCAAGACCAAGACTGGCTAAGTCTCGTCTTGTTCTTGCATTTGGGCAACACTAGTCATTGTAGACACGCCCAAAGAAGCCATTATTATATAGTGAAACACGTGTTGCGTTTTTGTTAAACTGTTTAATGAAAATCTCACAATGAAGTGTTTTTTGATTTTGAATACGTTAGTTATGGATTTTCACCAAGTATCGGACAATTCCATCATGTATCGAAATGTAGTTCATTTGATTCTTCTCTCTGGTTTGAATCCTTTACATAAGATGGGGCAAATCTCAATTGATATGTACCGACAGTCAAATCTCGTAAATAGTCCAGAGTCAGCCTAGGAAAATAAGAAAAATGATGATGGACCAATGGTATCCATCTTCCATGTGCCCTCTTGGAATTTTATTTTCTATTATGTTCTGCACCTCATTTTACTGGAGAGATCTATCCAGAATCAGTTGGGCTAATTCGGCATCTGCTTCTCCCATTTCAATCACTGGGTGGTATTTGTTGATAATTGCTTCACCAATAAGAAGAAAGTCCCTCAAATGATGAAGTTGATGGATTGATATTGTGGTAGAAAAAAACTCAAAAGACTGATTTCATGTGCCCATTGCACGCTTCAATTATCCATCGGGTTTTGGTCACGAGGCGAGAGACATTAGCCTCTTCAGTTGTAGGTTGTTGCCCATTCTGTACATTGTAATGTCATCCTCAACAAACCAGTTTCTCATCTCATTAATGTCTCTATGAAAATCATTTCACAAAGTTGACGCGTCGTTGTTTCTGGGGTCGGAGAAGTAAGGTCCTTGAATTGACAAATTGTAACCATTAGGACCAATACTTAATGTTGGCTTTTAAAAATGGTAATTTTTGTGTCTACAGTAAGACTGACGGAGTACTTTGAAATTATTGCTTTTCACAATAGGTCTCACCTATGTATGCAATGGTTTTACGCTGTTTAGGATTTGTATTATATAATATATTTATGAATTGATGAACATGACGCTATATTTGAAGGTGATTGACAATGTTTCATGATGAATTTCACTAGTTCGGACTTCCATTGTCTAATATATAAAATGATTTGAAATCTCCGAGTTATATGTATTGTTCCCGAGTGATTGAACCGAAACCAATATTTTCTGGGACGAATATGTGCAAGTGCTGTTCTCACATTTGAAATTGTTATTCTTGTGCATTGCCGTGAAGGATATTTGAAAATGACTTCGAAGTTGGCACAAGAAAGTCAAAAAATCTTTTTTATAAATATATCAGTCTTCAGCTTCTACTGGTACAAAATCGCAGTAGGAATATTGCGGACCTGTTCCTTATTCATTAGAATTATCGATTTGAATTCTTCATCTGTGAAACTCTCTTTTTCCTGGAAATCCCATCGTGGCATATTCCTTTTTTCATTCTACATGATCGACAATTGAACTGCATCCCAGAAAAAAATTGTCTCAGGAAAAAACCGTGCTCATCCAAGTGATGTATGCAAGACGTAACATTATCTTTAGTATGAATTTTTTTCAAAAGAAAAACATTGACTCGGCATTTCAGAGTTAATCCATTTAGATTGAGTCTAGCGTTTCTCACTACGCACGATTCACTCGATCTTTGTTTCAAAATATTCAGCTTGAGAAACGTTCAGTCGTCTTTCAAAGCAGTTATCTCTGCCATAACTGCCCTATTACAATTCATGCACAGTCTTGTGAAGTTGTTAATGGGAATATCTGGTAGTCCTGATTATTCTCTTATTATTCCCTCTGTTGAATATCAATCTCCCGAGCAATTTTCATTTCCAACATTCTCCCACCTTTTGCAAATTAGTTTGCAAAACAAAAAATCATAATTTGAAACGGTTTATACTCTACACTCGTCTTCCACTTTTCGTAATTCTGAACATTTTCTCTTTTCTTCCTGATTATTTTTTTTATTCAGTATTTCTTTCAGTAGTCTGATCTTCTTCATGTTTCCCGGACTTGATACTATTTCCTCATTTCGTTAAGATAACTCAATGCTTTCATCTGTGGATAGTTCCAACGGAATTAATCTTTGTAGTAGACGAATTAGTTCGCCTTTATTCACTTTAATTCGTGCTATTCTTGTTATATTATCTCTGCCTGGGAAAATCTCCAAAATGCTTGCTAATGGCCAATCCACCCTCTTCTTATTATCTGCTTCTAGCAGTATAACATCTGAATTCACTAAATTTGCCAGATATTCATTCCTGAACCGTAAGAGTAAGAGCTCTCAGTTCCTCATCATCTGAAACATAAGTTAGTGGTCTTGCATTGATTGTGGATTCACAATCACAAAGAAGGTTAATAGTTCTTTGTAATTAACAATCGCTTTACCTGAATTTCGTCTTATTAGGCCCTTCAGTATCCTCATAATTCGCTCCCACCGTTCACCCCACCTGGCGGCTGTAGGTGGATTGCAAACCCATTTAATTTTCCTTACTGAGGAAAGTTTAGAAATTTCATTTCAATCAATACTATTCAGAAGATTATCACATCCAACAAATGATGTGCCACTATCTGAATATACTGTTGAGATTCTGCCTCTGCGAGCAATAAACCTTCAAAATGCAAGAATAAATACCTCAGTGGACATTGACGTGACCAGTTCGAAGAGAACCGCCCTGTATACAGCACAAGTAAATAAGTCCAGCTAAGGTTTTCCTGAACCATTCAGAAACAAAGGCCCATCGTATTCGACTCCCGTTTTTCAAAAGGTGCCAATGAAAATTTTCATTGATCAAGCTAGGGAAATAATGTCTTCAGCCAAATTTGATATACGAGGATGGATACATTCATTTGGTGAAACGGATCCAAATAGTTCATGCTGTATTAGGATTGTCATGGAATTTTAAAGATGATACTCTTTTTTGTGATATTCAGGATTTGACCAATATATCAAATATTCCAGTAACAAGAATAGGTTTGTTGCCAGTGGCTCAAAGGATATTTGATCCGATTGGATTCACATGTCCAGTAACATTGTTGCCAAAATAACTTCTTCGGGAATCATGGAAGTTGAAATAAAGTTGGGATAAAGACTTGCCAGAAAATATAGTTCATCAATATCAATTATGGCCCAGAAAAATTTCTTGGCTTGATTTTTGTATTATACCCAGGGCGCTTACTATTTTTTGTTTAAATTCATCTAGTAACACAATACACGTGTTTTACGATGCTTGTAAACTTGCCTATGCCACATGTATATTTATCAGAGCTGAGTTCGAAGGTCAGGTGCCGGTACAAATGTTACAAGCCAAATCTAGGATTGCACCCATCAAGAAAATGACGCTGCCAAGATTGAAATTGGTGGCTGAGGTCTTAGGATCTCGAATATGTGAATCAATAAAAGAAGTCAAGTTTTTCAATTCGATGAAAACGTTCTTCGGGTCTAATTCCATGGTAACGCTCAGTTGGATCAAAACAAGAGGGAACTGGAACACATTTGTAGATAATTGGGTAAAGGAAATTCAATCTATTAGTAGCCCCGATGAATGGTTTCATGTTCCTGGAAATATGAATCCAGCGGATTTGTCATCTAGAGGATGCGAGGTCAACCATTTAGCTGCGAGTAAATGGTGGGAGGGACCTGAATGACTTGGAAAAGGTAGAGGCTTGTGGCCATGTGGAATTAGATACAACTGATGAAAAAATGTTTAATAAAAAGACAGAGATACATTCAACGATTGAGATAAAACTACAGAATACACTTCAGGAATGAATATCTGGCAGATTTAGTGAATTCAGGTTCGCGAGAGATAATATAACAAGAGTAGTACGAACAGATGAGAGCATTTAGTTATCTAAACGAAATGAGGAAACAAACCACACCCAAGTTTTCCCATTTCATCATACCAAAAAATCAGCAGAATACACCGAAGCCATTTGCCATAAGGTTTGTGCGATGATAGGTTGTCTGTATAAGTTTACAGAAGATGATTGTAGAGTTTCGATTGGAGGTCTTTGAGGGGAGAATTATTGAATCTTGGGGTGGTTTAAATGAAACCTCGATTATTTCCTAACTTTTGTGGGCTGGAAAATCTTGAATTTTGTATGTTCTGAAATCTGAAAGCTGAGTCAAGCAGCTTTTGGATATGTGAAGGAATTGATTGTGATAGGCTGATTAAAGTAACACTATATTGTGAGATTTTCACTGGACAGTTCATAAACGCAACAACTGCCACACGTGTTTTACTGCTCAATAGCAGTATGAAAACAGTTGAGAATTCTATTGCATAGCGAACCACTTGTTGCGATTGTTGCGGTTTTGTAATCTGTCCTATGAAAAAGTGTTACATGAATACAGGTTTCGGATGTATACTTGGTGTCAATGGAGTCTCACACAGATTTGGAGTGTATTGAAAATTTTATTCATCGATAATGAAGCCATGACGGCTTTTGAAGAATCTAGGTTCTCTAATCTAATCAGACTTCCTGATGGTCCTCATAGACCTGTAGTTACCGTTCTCAAACAATGTATTTTCTTAAATAAATGAATTTTGTAACAGCATTCTTTTCTGTTTCAAAGAAAGAATTAATTTTTGACCAAGGCTGTTTTGTATAATTTGCAGTCTTTGGCCAAAATTCAAAGGAGATTCACATAGCCAACCCCATCATAGAAGCTATGTACCAGAAAAATGTTCTAGTAATCTACGTTTGAAATCAGTTTTGGAAGAATGCCAAAATGACGAATTTATCCTTATCGTCTAAAGCTTCTGGAATATATGCTAGAACATTGAACAGTTACTACAAGTACTGAATTCTATTCTCAAAACTACTAGTCGTTCTCTGGCTAATACTTCTTTGACTAGTTTCTGAACGACTTCAGAACACTGTTGATACATGAAAGAATTTATTTGTTTTCCGCCTCTAGACACACCTACCCCCAAACGTATTTTGATCAATACAATAGCAAAATGTACTTTTTAATTGCATGTTGATTTTTGAAATGACCGGAATAATTATTATTAAGTTAGCTGAGCACAATTGTAAATTTAGTAAAAAATTTGCTAAACTCAACAAAATAAAGACATATTTCAATTTTGTTAATTGAAACAATTTTTTTGGACGTTTCCGTAAACCAATGACTGAACAGAATATTGAAGAATGTAAACTTTCACGGCCGGAGATGAAGGGTTTTTTCCGGGATTTCTGGCCGTGGTCTGCAGGAACAAGAAAATGTTCACCGCAGCGGTGGACGAAACGTCAGACATAAAAACTTGCAGACCACAGCCAGAAAACCCGGAAAATATCCTTCAAACAGAATATTGTTTTACAATGAAAATTTGAATTCATCACGACGATTCTCAGATATAAATTATATATTACTAAGAAGTTATTATGTTTCCAAAACATAAATATATCTGAATAAACTGTTTTGTTGGCACAGGAAGTGACATCATTCAAGCAAGTGAATTCATTTCCTGTGTCAAAATCGATCCTGAAAGGAAAATCCTAAAAAACGAAAAAACTTTTCATAAGAGACGGAATTAGTGTGGCAGACTTAGTGAAGAAACAACATTAGGAGTTGCGAATCGACAGATTAGATTCTCAATATACAACATTCAGCAACTGAGCAAGTACCAACCGTTGCACACAGTCAGAGTATTGGCTTTGGAAGTTTTGAGGCTCATTAGGGGTTGCGAATCAACAGAATTTATAAATTCCCAACTTAAAACGTTCAGCAGATACTGAACCTTGCAGGAATGGTCTAGGCATATGGAGAAAGAACTGACGCTCTTGCAGAGGAGCAAGGGGATGTGGAAGGCCAGGGGATTGCTCGAAAATGGAAGTTCGAAGTGAAAGTATGAACCACTAACTAATCAAGTAACAACCGTTGCACTCAAACAGAGTCTGGGCCTCAACAAAATCCCTGACGCTCATGTCTGGGCGACCAAATGTTCATGTTTCTAGTATCTTGATTATCGATATTTGGGATATGACGCCTTTAATGTAAGTCTGTAATGTAATGTGACAACGAACCCTTATTTAGGACAATTCTCTTAGCAGAAAACAACCCCTTTCTTTTTGACCTTATCTGCTCAGGTTATTATTTGTCAGGAAGAGGCTGTTGAATTGGAAAAGATCTGGAGGATCCCTCATGTCGAAGTCAGTTCTGTTCACAGTGAATATATGATCCGTTGACCAAGTAAGTACTAACCATTACAGCCAGATAGAAACTGGGCCTTGAAATCCCTCAGCTCAAAACTGTTGAACTTGGGACATATCGTCCGAAACGTAGGTCTTGCAAAGATCCTTATTTCGGACAGTTCTCCTAGCAGCAAACGACCTTCTCTCATTGACCCTATCTGCTCAGTTAATTATTCGATTGGAGGAGCTGTCATGGCCGGGTCAGTTCTGTTCAGAGTGATAGTATGAAACAGTATTGAATCGTATATTTTTTAATTGATATGGTAATTGGCAATTTTTATGTATTTTCCTATTATGACCATTGTAGTTCGTTGGGAACAGTAACGTTGAAATTAATTGAATTGAATTTCGTTAGGGAGTTTACACATGCTGCTATAGAATTATAGATATTTAATGAAATATTTTTTTGTATTTTTTTATAATCTATATGACGAAATAGGAAACCTCCAGCTCCTCTCAGCGTGCTATTTGCTGAGAGGAGCAACAAGTAGAGTAAGGGTCGTAAGTACAACAGGAGAATCTAAAACGAAATGGATCCTGTATCAGGAAATTTCATTAGAATAAGGTGTTATATAATGTATAGGCAAAACCATCTTACTATAACATCACAATTTTGAGGTTTCGAAGAACTTACTTCTTTGGGAAGTTTAAGATACTGAATAATTTACTTCTATGCTCGTTTCCAATCAGAGTGCAGAATGAATGAAATGAAAGAATTAAATTAAAACATTTATCAAAATAGATGCAACAGACTTAACAATGAAGTGGTATTTTTATTGTGGATATAACAATTGATAATCGTATGTAGGGGCCGTTAAGAAAGAACCATCATTATTTTGTTGACATGACTAAACTGAAATATTTGTATTTTTCATTCCTCTTGAACGTCTAAAAGTATCTAGATGAAATTATTTCTATAGCATTTTGCAGAAATACGAAAATCAGAAAATACAAAGAGCATATTTTCCAGACCTGTCTGGTTTGTCTGATGAATATTTTTTGCAGGATATATGGCATTGAAAATATCAGCTACTTGTCGGTGACCGATATTCTCGCCGCATATTAAAACGATTTCAATTTTCTCTTGAAGATTCAGCATTTTTAACAACACACTAGACAACGAATAAACTATTTTAAATCTAAAACTGATAAACACTATTTTGAGTTATTCAACAAATGTCATATGACAATAAAATATTTTGCTTATTCAGTTCAGTTCAATTGTTTCCACAGTACCCTTAGTTTAATTTCGTTGTAATTTTTCGTAATTAGTAAATCAAAGTTTAACTGTTTGAAAAGTGCAGTAAAGAATAAATTATTGACTTTTCATTGATATTGTTTTTTAATTATGCTTATGTATCAAGCTATTTCGTAAAAAGTAGAAATAAAGTGAAATATTTATCTGTTTTCAAAAACTGTATCAACCTAGCTGCGGCCTCTGTTTTCCACTAGAAAAATGGAAAATATACTCGTGAAAATCTGAAAAGAAAATTTTTTTTTTTTCAATATACATCTACAGAGTGAGGACTGTAGTATTCTCCTAGTGAAGTGAGATCCGTATATATTTTTCAAAGATCCTAACAATGTGAGGACATTTATACACGTACTATTTCATCCAAAAGGCAAAGTGAGGCCCATTCAACGTTGTCGAGTTTTTCACATGTGAAACATATGGATATAAGGTGGATAAGAAATATGTATATTAGCGAAGATTCATGAAAGTTTGATTGTTGCGTCATGGAAGCTACTGCGTAATTTAAGTTATTTTTGATCAAAATAAACTAAAAAATATATGTTGTTTATGTTTTGCGTATTTCAGTTTCACAAATACATTTTTCAGGACGAACAGGAAAAAACTTTAATCTTGAATATGGTGAAAAATAACAACGAGGTTTTGGATCGGTTGTGGATTTTAAAATATGAAAGTACCAAGGGACTTGGCAGGAATGAGATCAATAGTCTAGTTTTCATGTACCATTTTCTTCTAAAATTTTAATACAGTCTCCGAAAATTACGATCAAGGTGTCGTTCGATTCGTATTGTCACGTAGAAAGTTAATGGGTAAGGCACTGAAACAAATTACGAAAGTGATAAACAAATTAGTAGTTGGTTTTTTCTGAATATCTCGAACAGTACTCAAAATTTTCGAATTTAAAAAAGAGATAAAAAAATATCATCAAATTTGCTAAAAAAAAGTTTCGACTCCCGGACCAGTACCTCTTGTTATTTATAATTGTTCAGGACCCTGAAAATAGACCCTGAAATAGGTAGCTTGGCTTTCGCGCACGGGGTGTCATTTTGACATAGCAAGAAACATTTTTTTTTAACATATTAAATATGAAACTTAAAGAGAGAAAAAATTCATGTGGTTTTGGAAAACATGAATGAACAATAATCCGCGGTAAAAAAATTATATCCCAATTTTTCCATTAATTATGCATTTGTTAGTTAATACTTTTTTATGAACTGAAGGTTAACATAAAAACACTGTTGATCAATAAACTAAAACCCTAGAATTGTTTTCACTTCGGGAAGTTATTCTCAATAGGCTAATGAATAGACTGCCGCGCGCAGTTGCAAAAATTACAAATGGTTGAAAGCCACTTACTTTTTTTTTAAATTTTTTTACAGTCATTGTTTGAAAAATTGTTATGAACAATGGGTAAATCTAAAAATATTTTTCATTAGTAATCTGCTACTTATATTCATTGATGGAAATTATGATTTTTTGAGAAAAAATTTATTTGTTGCTAAAAATGCGTTCATTTATCAACAATCGTTTTTTGAATTAAAATTAAGGAACCTTTTTTTTTTAATCATAAATTCTATCGTTCTACGAAATTGAAAAAAAATAGTTTTTCAATTGTTTATTTAAAAAACAATTTGTTATGAATAAATTACTTTTTTCCATTTATTTTTTTGATACTCAATTGCGCAATAGAAGTAGCCATATATGTTTTATTTTTTTAAGTGTTTTTTCTATTTTTTATATAGCTTTTGATATAATTTGCCTTGAAATGTGTCTTTTTAATCCGCTCTTTTGTATATAAATTCATAATAACTCTCTAAAGTATTGCAGATATGACAATAATGCTTCAAGTCTTTTTTGTTTATTATCAATTCATTAACAATTTCAGCTTTTCATTTGAGTTATGACTCTATTATTTATTTAATTATTGACTATTGTTTATAAAATAAATAAAAAAAATTATTTTCAATGCGCAACTTTCAATTTTCCTGATCGTAATTTAAAGAGAATATATAAAAATTTTCATATTTAAAAAAAATGGTACATGTGAACTAGACTATGAATTGTTTAGTTCACATAAATTGCATGTTGGCATGTAAGTGGGCATGTTGATTTCTCTTGTGAAGTTGCTATACCGGGTGACAACGAAATCATTGTACACGGCGCCATTCAATAGTTTATAGTAGTAAGAAATTAGAAATTCAGAGTTTTTCGAAGCTGATATTTTTTATAATAAAACCCGTGAAAATCTTCACAGTGTTAATCATAAAAAAACCAAGTCACAAATTTTTAATAGGACTCTACATATTTTTTCAACCATTTGATCAGAAATAAAATTCTCTTCTCAACGATAAAACACATGTGTCCATTTCTATTTGAATATGGTGGTACTGTGATGTTAGGCAACTCGATATAAAGAGAAACTAACGACGAAGTTTTCTCTGTTTTTGAATGAAAGTCGACAATTGAAATTTTTCACTCATCAACGAACTCTTTACTGACTTTCATTATATGCCAATTTTCACTTCATTGATCTCAGAAATCTAAATAGGAAGTGGTATTTTCTGAACTTTGACATCGAAGTGTACCTCTTTTACTACAAAAAATTATTGTTATGAAGTTATTATTCCACAATGAGAGCTTTGACACTTTCAGTTTTTCACTGACAGAGAAAAATAAACAGATTGCTGACTGCGACACCTTTTTGTAGTATAAGAGGGTCATTTCGAAGTCAAAGTTCAAAAAATACAAATTTCTATTTACATTTACGAGATAAATCATGTTAACAATGGCGTTTAAAAAAATTGATGAAAAGTACGTTGGTGAATCAAAAACTTCAGTTTTTAAATTTTTATTCAAAAACTAAGCAAATTTCGATGTTAGTTACACCCTAAATCGAGTCTGACAATATTTTTGTATGAGATGTCACGCTATATTCGATAGAAATGTCCACATGTATTATATATGATTTCGTTGATACCCGGTATATAGACAGAGAATTCGAACCATGCTTTCAACAGCTAATTACCACGAAGTCAAACTTCGTTATTATTTATATTATTAAATGAATAATTGCTTTCAGATTATCTCTCCATTTATTATTTAACTAATTGAAGGTGGATTTATTCTACCATGATGCTCCCAGGTGGCTCAGAGAGTTAGTAACACACCCTAGTCAGAAGAAGGTAATGACTTTAGTAGTTAATGCCAAAAACATTAAAACGACAGCAAAATTTTTATTATAATTTCAGAGGCATATGGCTCATTTTATTAATTGAGAAACAGTTTTGTGGGTGAAAATGTAAAAGTCGAAGGAGATTTTAATTGAGCTGAATTTTCCAATTAGCTCTTTATCAAAAGCGATAAAACCAGAAAAAATATATCCGATCACGATCACGATCAAAACTCAAATATTCTTTGAAGTGAGAAATTCAACATACTCAACAACAACTAATACAAGTCGTGAAATGGCCAGCAGGTCTTGAATTCGAATCTGCCTATGACTACATATTTTTCTTGAACGTCGCTGATGCCAAAAACAAAAACAACATTTGGAATATATTGAGTTGAATCAGTAATTTATCATTCAAATACCAGACATTTTGTTGTCTCTTTAATTTCACAACCATTGGTATCAACTGTAATGATCCTTTAAGTCTGGGCTTTAAGTTTAGATTCGTGTTGAATGAACATACTTTTAGTAAAATCAAATGATTAGGTTCATTCGATCCGGAATATTGTCTAGATCATTGTTAAAAAAAGGAAATTACTTCATAAACAATTATAAAAGTTATAAACAATCAAATACCTTAAAAAGCAGTGTTCGTTTTTGTTGTTTATATTTCGTTAACTATAAATATTTTTGAATAAAAAAACAAATCCTTGAAGAGGAGGAAATTTACTAAAAAAAAGTGATGACTCCCGAAACGGTATCTCCATTATTAATAATTTTAATTTAACGCTGAAAACAGCTGTCCGCGCGCCATTTTTAGGTTGCGCGCACGGCCTCTAAGCGAGTACGTAACTTGAAAATAATTTTTTTGAGGTACTTAAAGTAAATAGAAAAATTTAAAACCCATAAATTTACAAAAATTAACGATATTCTCGGATTTTTACAAATTTTCAGGCTTACAGCTAAGTAAATAATGCAAATTCGGATATTGAACTTCAGAGCAATTGTGTTATCGAGATGAAGATGAAAGTAATGACTCTGATGATGGAGATGGGGATTTCGAATACGGCATGGTCACTGATCAACAAAATAAAAAGAAGTCAGCTTATCAAAAAATTATTAACGGAGCAGATTCACACTCCGAATCTGAAGAAAACACGGAGCCAGATGAGACAGGAGAAGACGAAAATTAAATGGAAGAATCTAGAGATCAAGAAGAAGATGAAGCAGAAGAGAAAAGAGGAAAAAATCAAAAACCTCCCGAGTAACAAGGGTAGAAGAATAGCACGTTCACTTTCAAACGTAGAAATTGCAAGTACATACTTCAAAAACTTCTCCCCCAAAAAACAAAGGAAAAGACGAAATTGATAAAATAAATTGACTGCTTTATTATTTTTGATATGATAATAATGAAGATTTTTGACGCTAATTGTAATATTACGATTAAAATTCTGTATTTGAAAGGAAGAAACTGCTTTCAGTTATATAAATATCATATCAATTCAGAAATATTTTTTTGAATTTATATCCTCATATTTTTAAATGAAATTGTTGCATGGCTAAAGCATTTTTTTTCAATAACAAACTAGAATACAGTGAAATAGAAGTAAGCAATTAGGTGGGAATATAATAATTTCCAACATTTAGCGAAATTTAATAATAGCTTATGAGAAAATAAACAAATAACGAACTGCAACTGTAAGACAATTTATAGTTTAATAAAATGGCTCTGAAGTTCAATATCCGAATTCGCATTATTTACTGAGCTGTAAGCCTTAAAAATTGAAAACACTAGAGGAAATTGTTAATTTTTATAAACAAATGCCTAAAACAACAAATGAATAATAACTAAAAAATATATGCAAGAAGATATTTAAAACATGATTCAATTATCTACAAAAATGATCTGAATGTTTATTGTCGTATCTCTAATAGTTTAAAGGTATTATGAGTATTAAAGTCAACAAATGTACCAGCTGCTGGTACATTTGTTGACTTTAATATATTAAACATATTTCTCCTTTGACAATAAAATTTATAAGCAGACCTTTGGAATTCCCATGGAAGCATCTATTTCCCCAATATTAGCAGCATATGTGATAGATGTGTTGGACACAGTATTACCAGTATTATCCTTTAAACCTCATTTAAAAAAAAATATGTAGATGATATCATAGTTTCATTGCTCCATGATGGCATCAATGATATTCTTGATACTCTTTAACAGTTACGACCCATACATCCAGTTTACGATTGAAACAGACGATCATTTGCAGTCAGTACCGTTCCTCGATACAAAGTTCATTAGAACAATAGATAACAGAGTCTTAATTGACTGGTACAGAAAACCTTGTAGCTCAGGTAGATACATGAACTACCTATCGTATCACAAACATTCTATGAAAGTGAACTTGGTCAATCAACTAAAAAATAGAGTGCTTAAAATCTCAGATACAAGTTTCCACAATAAAACCCTTAAAATTCTTTCGAATCTTTTCATAGAAAATTCTTATCCCATTCAGTTGATAAATAATATTTTGTTCAATACACCAACATATCTAGAAAACAATAACTCAACTACCAATTTACCTATCCACTCTATCAATGGCAATATTACTAGTGATGCACCAGTCCAATATATTTTTACAACCTTACCATTCATTGAGAAGATCCTTCCCAAACTATCTAGGATATTTCAGAATTAACCGAACATTAAAATAGCCAATAAAACAGTACTTACCATAAAATCAATACATAGCAAAGTCAAACCAAGTGAATGTTGTTTATAGTATTCCGTGATCATGTGATGAAATTTATGTAGGCCAAACTTCGCAGTCATTAGAATTATTTCGCACAAAAGTGACTGTAGATTACATCCAGAAAGATGCTCTTTAGCAGATCATGTCAATAAGTTTGACCACCATATGGATTATAACTCAATGAAAGTATTAACCACTGAATTAAGCTCGGTTAAGAGGTCCTTTTTACATTTTTGAAAATAACAATTGTATGAACAAAAAAACAGATATTAATCACTTAAGTGAAATTTATTCCTACTTATTGACTCTAGACAAGAACTTTTACAAGAACAATAACAATTTGAACAATTCCATTGTATAACAAATCTCAATTTTAATCCAATCATAAAAAAATTTTAAACCAAACATTAATTTCACATTATAAACTAGAGTACACTTGGTACTCCTAGTGAAATTTTGAGCTCTCTATCACTTGTCAGAAGTCACTCTGTCATATTTCAAAGTACTAACCTCAGACTCGTTCATTTGAATCCTGCACCCACGAGGTGAATAACGGTCTGATAGAAATTATATTTTATATAAAAAAAAATGTAATCATTCACAATTGTATATCAAGTTTCATCTTCGCCAATGTCTCATCATTTCTTCTTTAACATCAATGTAACCATCCTCACTTAAGATGTAAGTCATGAGCATGTAATATTTTTTATATTTCTGTGAAACTTATATTATTGTAGTTTCCCTGATGATGGAAATAAAATTTTCCGAAAGCTTGGACTAACTTAAAAGAGTACTCATTTACTTGCTGCAATACCCCACTATCCAACAGTTTTTATTCTTAACTAGTCAGCAACGACTACCCTTCAAATACCCAAAATTATTTTGAAATATACAGGGTGACTCCCAAAAAAGTTACATACCAAAGTCATGTTTTTTCTCATGAAACACCCTATATTTTTTTATATTTTTAGATACTACAGACAAAATAAAGATGAGTTACTATTATATTTCCCATACTGACCGTTTCTGAGAAATTTTGAGAAATTTAAAAATACTGACCATAATTTAAAAATTTTTTTCACCCTGTAACGTGTAACGAGCTACTCGTGATTGAAAGTACTGCTTAGCTCAAAGGTTGAAGTTGACTACTACATGAAATTTTTAATGCAATATTATTCCGAGTAGTGAAAAAAATTGCCTCAAAATTTGGATACACATTTAATTAAATAACTTCTTAAAGTTGAATGGAACATCCCGTATGTAGTGGCGTAATTTGACGCAGAAGTAGATTCCCTTCAAACCTATATAAGGGTTCTCTATACCTATCTCTTCTGGTTTTTACAAAAAAGGCGTTATTATATTTTACTCATGAGTAATTTTTCCATCTTCAAAATGAAACACGCTGTATTGTAATGAAAAGCCTAAAAAGTGTTTCAAAAACCTTTTTATTGTAGAATGGGTAGATTCGCTAGAAGAACAAGTTTGAATTTTTCAAAATGAGGTGTATCTAAAGTAAAATGCAGGCAAATGTAAAAACTAAAATTCATTGCCATATCTGAAATATTAAAAAGCATTCTTCAAAATAAGAAGATGCACGTGTCTCAAT
>WOGP01003591.1:0-14976 GCA_015342065.1 Leptinotarsa undecemlineata
TGGCAACATGGAACAAAAACCAACGCATTGTTTCCAGTCTAGTCCATTTTCCACAAAAAAATCATTGATTTTCTTGTATATTTCATCAGCAGTAGTTCGTTCCGTTAAAGCTTCGCAAAATAAGTACTCTTCTTCTATTTTCGTTTGGAATATATATCGCACATAAACCATAAGCTGAGCATAGTTTGTTACATATGTGCTTTCATCAAGTTGTATTGCAAAAAAAATACTAGTTTTTATCCGGTCTACCAATTTTTCTTTAACATTTAATGCCATTACTTCAACCCTACGACGTATGGTATCATTGGATAATGGTATAATATTAAGCTGTTTAGCTGAATTCTGACCAAAGATACACTTTACCATATCTTTTGCGGCAGGTAGAACTAGTTCTTCACCGATGGTATGTGCTTTTCCACAATTCGCAATCCTTAAACTCACGAGGAAGGATGCCTCTACTGCTTTTTGGTTGCTGCCGGTGAAATTCGACATTATTTTTTTTGTGCCTCTCATCTCTGTTAACTTCCGAACGAAGAAATCCCTAGGTTTATTTTCTAATACTGAATGTTTTGTATTAAAGTGGCGTTTTAATAGCGAAGGTTTCATGCACTGGTTACAAAGATTTTCTAAACAGATTACACATTGGGGCCTTGGCTCATCATTTATATTCGTGAATGTGAATCCCATATTAATGTATTCAGGATCATATTTCCTAATCGCTACTTTTAGTTTGTTGAAAGAACTGTTTTTGTCATCACACTGTATAGGCTCCGACTCTGAAGTGGAGCTCGATGGTCCGGAATTTTCAGATGTTCTTTTATCTCTTTCAAGCCACTTATCCATTTTTCCTAAGCAAAAATTCGCACGAATCAGTAACAGCAAATCACTTGTATTGACCACAACGACCGACGGCCACGAGGAAACTGATGACGTGAATCAAGGGCGGCGGCAGTTTGCCGCAATTCCAGTGTTGCCAACAATGAATAAGACATTACGCGCTTGCGGTTTCAAACTCACAGCGCTGCTATGCACAACGTAAAAGATAACATTAAGTGCTTTGCGTACCACTGGTGGTACGCGTACCACAGTTTGAGAATCGCTGGTCTAAAGTACAGACTGATAACAGTTTCTGTTGTGTTACTCAGTGGAGTGACCGGAGTTAAGATCCAGCGTTGGTAAACTGAAAGCGAACAGTGTTGTGAAACCATATAGCAAAGAAGTTACCCGATCATGTGACTTGGGTATTTAACCCAAATTACTTCCCGAAAGAATTCGTTATGATTCACTGAATCGATTACACACAATCAGATTTTCTCAAAGCCTCTGTGTCTATAATACCATGCCGCAAGTCTGGCTCTGAGTAATCAGCTTTTCAAGATGGCGTCTTCATACTTTTTGGGATCAAAGGCGGCATCGTGGAGTGTCCGTGCTGATTGTTAGGTATGCTGTGGCAAAATATAAATTATAGTTCAATACCACCTCCACAAGCCACATGAACAACAGTTGTTTTGTTATTTATTTATATAGAGTAGATAGGTTTGGTGTACAAAATGTCATATGTCACAGAATGTCTCGGACATAAGTAACAGAACAGCACTATACGTACCTGGAACGGACTCGCCTTGGGCGAAAAGTGAGGCAAATCAATAGTGTAGGCAACCCGCATATGTTACGGATATCTATCTCTTTCTATCTTATGGTGGTTAATGGAACTGAAGCGCAACATTTTGAATATATTTAAATTTTTCACGTTTATTTTGTCGAAAACGTATATTGGTTCTGAACAGTTGCTCAAGAAGAAAGTAATAATAGTACACTATATCTATTATTACTTTCTTCCTTTCAACAATCAAATAAAAATTCAATTGTTTTTTCACGGGGTTGATAAATAAAATTAAAACAAATTTACGAATTTTTCATTTAGTATTACAAAACATAGATATTTCGACTACGATATATAACAGTTACTGAACAAAATAAATGTGTTCTGTGGCACTTTTTCCATGCAATTGTAAATTCACCAATTTACTGTGGAGATACATTCGGCTATTTAAATATATGGCAGTAACTTTCCAAATGATCTGGATTTCATAACATTCTTCTCCTACAAATTCCTGAATTATAGGATGTTTAGGTTTGAAAATGTTAAATGCAGAATTTTAGCATTCCACTATTCCTTCTTGTAATAATGATTACTTTATATTTCGAAGATATTTATTCACGTATAGTTCTTCTACCATATTACATTTTTCCACTATTAACTTAACAACAAACATCTCTAATCATATCATGGAACAACAGAAAACAGACATTTGACATAGAATTGCACCCCAACAGAAAATATTTATATTCACAGCAAAATGATTTATTACTGTGTTTATAATTTTCTGTTTAAGGTTTAATTTCATGTTGAACATGTCCTTAGTTTCTATTGATAGACGAATTTATACTAACACAAAATGTTAAATTTTGTAAACCACATCTGAAGCATAAAGAAGACCCCGACTGACAAAATTGGTGGACAATTTATGAGATTCAGGAGGGGCAGTATAAGAGTAGTCAATTGATATAGTATATCTATAAAGTAATATTTCAATACAATGATTACACGTATTGGCAGAAACAAGGTTACGAACTATATATCCAGAAATATAAAACACTAGATTTTTTTTTAAATTCACTTAGTTGTTTTTCGTTCAAGCACCTAATTAAATCAGCTATTTCATCAGAACTATGACCAATAAGTAATAACACCAACAAAATTAAGCATTTATTAAACCATATACGACAAAGGAAGAGAAACTAATAGCATACTAGAAAAACATAAATGTATATCTTCACAAAAATTATGCTCTTTGAACAAATATAATCCCAGAATTAGCTGAATGTATACCTAAAAGGAATTTTATGCATCAAACTATAACTTATTTGCTTGAGTATGACAATGAAAGGTTACCGTAAATAAAGTTATCTCTCTTTCAACTGCCCCTGACACACTTTCTGCTTTACAGAAAACGGGTCGGGTCCGTTCCAGGCAGTATAGAGTTCACAGCATACAGGTAACAGATTCATTGTCCTTTATTAGCTATAACCGATGTTCAAAATGGTGAAATAGTAGCGAATCCCCACATTGCCTCGCAGTGCCTCACATTCGCATAAGATTTGTAGAGCTGTTTCTATTCCTTCGTTGCATAATCTACAGCTGAGGTCTCCGTTGTACTGCCCCATTTTATTCAGGTGTCCTCTGAGCGGACAATGACCGGTTAGTAACCCTGCCATTATTCCGAGCCAATCCCTACTAAACTTAAATAGTTCTTTTCTGGGACGGTTCCCTAATGAAGGTACTACTGTGTTTGTTGCCAAGTACTTTTGTCCAGCACTCTGTGTGCTTCTTATTCAATCGTCGTCATTCATATCTTCTCCACCTTCTGTGGGCGGCTTGTACCACTTGTAAACATATTTCTTACTGGGAATACAATCATCGTATGTCACTGTCAATATGTCATGTGTTTTTGAACGTTAAATTTCATTTTTTGCACAAAATTTAAAGCAAATTTGTGTATCCATTTTTTCGATGGCAGAAAATCGTAGAACACACAAAATACTCTAACTTGTATACCTCTCACTAAACAGCCCAAACTGTGAACATACGTTCAAGACTTGTGTACAAACATGAAAAAATCGCTAATCGAATGTAAATGACCCGCGAAATTTGAAAATTCACCTTATTTTTTGAACGGACCTCGTATGTATTGCACGTCAACGTGAATGACATCATTCCATCACAACGGAAATGTCAAATATTTGAAAACATTCATCTCTTTCATTAAAATCACACAATTTCGTTTTTATCATGACTTCCCAAATTCAAGCAAGTGAAATAGGTGAGTTATCGTTGGTAACAAATCGCCGAAAATATACACCGAACTTTCAGAAACTCAACTGCCTCGAAGATCTAGAGAATACAGCCATTCTGATATGAGCGATTACCAAAAACAACTTTGGATAAGGAAATTAACACAAACCGAAGGTTGCTACGAATCGCCCATCGATATATGCCTTACCAGATCGAAAGAAATTGAACTGCCTCCGCTCGAGTGGATCAACTTTGAGATACCCCCGAAAAAAATCAAAATTACGAACACGGGACAAACGAGTAAGTGATAAGATTTTATATAAAACTCGTTGTTTCTATGTTTTTTATTCCTAACAAAGGAAAAATAAAGACATATTACGATTCCAGGTTACCTCCTCGCTCAAGTGCATTCTTTGTTTCATCATTGGTTCTGATCTGTTCCTCTTCAGGGTCGAACACTCTTGGTTTTTTTGTTAGGTGTCTGCCAGCTTCATTTTCTTTCTAATATATGTAGATGCTCAGTCTCATCAAGTGTTGTAGATCTAGTGTTTCAAGGAGCTTTGTTGTCTTTTACGCTATTTAGAACACTCCTTGTTTGTAGACTTCAAGTACTTGATTATTTTCAACAGTTTGTTTGCAGCAGTACGATTTGTTCGAGATCATTCTCGCCCGTATCACGGTAGAAAGCTAGGTCTTTAGCTTTCTACTGTGCCCGTTTTCTCCGTATATCATGCAAAGCCGAGCTTTTCTAAGCTCGGTTGAAAAATTAAGGTTAGCTCAAATGTTGATGTTATGAACGCAATCATAAAATACATGTAACAACAACGCCTGAAAATTGATAAAATTCCTCAAGTATCATGCTCATGCTCACCAAGCACATTAATCACAGAGAAGAATTTTATGTCAAAATCAAAGATAACTGACGGTTTTGTGATTTGACTAGACGTTGACTTTTAGGACTTTCAGTTAGGACTTCCTCTCCGATTGCGACCACCCTTAAAGATGGCACGTGGGATATCGTGATCGTGGTCCAAACGGTGTGAACCGAAAAGGTGTATTCAGAAATAAAGTTACGATTGAATGAATAATAAAGTAAAAGATTAGAGGACTGGCGGCCCCCTACGCCAGTAACTAGGCCGGATATCGATAGATTCGACCAGGTTCCCACTTCCATAAAATATGTGAACATGTGTATTTGTGCTAGTTTCATCCGAAGGCCTCCCGAGAGGCGACCATTGAAAAATGAAGCGTATTTGTTAAAAAAAAGCTAATGAAAAAACTTAGGGTGGCAGCATTGCTTTGAACAAGATCATTGCGCCCTCGGACAAAGCTTCTGTTTACTATGGGCAGGAGGAGACTGGCCAAATGCGTTCGAATTAAAAGCAAGGGCCATAAAAATTAGAGTGACAGAGAGAGGATGAAAAACAATACCGATTTTTTGTTCATCTAAGGGATCTCCGATTTTAACGAGATATTCCTTAATTTGGATACACAATTCCAGCGCATGGAAGTAGAAAATGTCCTCACCATGAAAAAGAACAAAATAGAAATGAGAATACTAGAAATCTAGTTGGCTATTAAAAAATATGTAGGCTTTTGAGGAACCTTTGTATTGAATGTATCCAACACACCATACACCAAGCCTTATTAGAAAATTGTCACGATGTAAATGAGTCATGGTCCAATCGTAAAAAGTAAAATGAGAATTTTTTTGTTAGGAAGTAAAGTTAGCACAAGGTTAAATGTTCTTCTTCTTCTCTTTTTTTAATTTCTTTGTCAGGATATTTCAGAATATATAACTTATTATGAATACACTGAGATATGACCTTACGAGGAAAAGTTGTTCAAAAAACACTTTATGTAAGATTTCTAATTGGAATTCTCAGATTGAAGTGTGTTTTTTGAATATGAAATATTTAGAGTATGATACCGTACAAATATAATTTCAACTCCTCACTAGCAGATTGCTATTCCAAAAATAGCTTATCACATTACAAAGAACAAACTGCAGGTGCTCACTTCTACAAATCTACCAACTTTGATGTTATTACTGACAAAATACGATAGTAATTTTCAGCGCAAAGTGGGGCCAAGAACGTCCCTACTTGGCCAGCGGGCCGTTTTTGGGAAAGTACGTCTTTTCAAATTGGCACCTCCACTGGGGAGCAAACGATATGGAAGGGAGCGAACATTCTGTAGACGGGGCGAGTTATCCCGCAGAGATGCACGTTGTCACATTCAAGAGCTGCTATTTGACACAAGAGGCCGCTCTGAAAGAACAGGACGGATGTGCGACATTGGTTTATTTATTCAAGGTTAGTAGCGTTGAAAACATAGTCATGTATTATCGTTTGTAACAAACGTCCTCTTCACTAAGTACACTGACTAGCAAAATACCCAATAGGTCGCAGTATCACGAATAGTTTTTCAAAGAAAAATGAAAATTCGCCTTATTTTTTAAATGTACAGCTAATTTTTTGAAACCGAATATTTTCTATGAAATTTTTCTGCTTCCAGCTACAAGACGCTCCAAATCCAGCCTTCCAAACGATAGTCGACGCATTGCTAGACGTTCCAAAAGCGGGTACCTCAAAAAAAATCGAACCCTCCATCATAACAAATCTCGTTAAAAAATTCACTTCGGATTATTTCATGTACTGGGGCTCCGTGAGCACAGAAAAATGCGTCCATTACATCTTGTGGTTAATTTCGAGAATCCCCATTGCAGTGTCTGCCGAGCAGGTAAACACTGGTCAAGAATTATTCCTTGTGGTTCCCCGAATTTAAACCTTTCGTTTGGGTTTTCAGATCGACTCTTTGCGATTCATATTCGATGAAAAAGGAAACCCGTTGACGAGGAACTTCAGGGATGTGAACACCCAAAAGAGAACCGTCTTTCACGTGAATCCGTCCAGTTCGAAGTACTCGACGTTGCTGCCGTTCTCGAATGGCTCCCGCGACGTAGTGCAGCTCTTCAGATGCGAATCTGACTACAACGTAGAAGATGCGAGTATTCTACAGATCGGAACGAAAGCTTTCAAGAACTTGGAAAAGAGCAGGGAAGCCGGTTCGAAATCTTTGTCGTTCAACCGAGCGGAAGAGAAAGGACCTGCGATCAACTTGAAGAAATATATTTATTCGTTTTAACGGGTTTATATTACTTAACAGCGACAATACAGGCATTTTCCGGTGTTATGCTTTTATCCACATAGTAATGCAAGTAACAGCGGAAGCCGCGGTTCTCCAGGAAAGTCAGTCGTCCCCAGTTGATGACACTCTTGCTCCTCCTACCAACCTCTTCCTTCTCCGACTTGGAAAGCCCAATAACTAAGTCCCTGAAATGAAAATATATTTTTTTTCGTCGGTTTCATCATTCATACTCATTGTTTCAAGACTGCTACCTTTCGTTTGTTTTGTCCTGTATTAAGTGGTCCTCTTTTCGTTTTTCCCTACTTAGACCACTGCCGCATGTTGCCCAGCTTGACATTCCGCATACGATATAAAAGTCATCACTGCTGAGGTCGTTTTGCTGAAATTTGAATGTTACGAAATCATAACAAGGCAGCTATTTTTCAAATGGATTACTCGTTTTCGGATTCCTTTTAGAATGTGTGCTTACATCAAGGAGATAACTAGTGTTGATGGTCTTTGGAACATATCATTCAAACTGAACATGTTTCGTTAGGAGACAACATATTTCAAGTGATTTTTCAAGTAATCAGCAAAAAAGATGTGTACAGTTTAAAACCATATCAAATGTTGAAGAACTAATTTAATTTTTACGAAGAAACTTACTTTCGAGCGTCTTGATAATCTCTCCAGTCTTTGGTAACAAGTTTTGCTGATTTGATCATTTATATACTGAGGATTTGTGAATAGTCTGCTCCTCGATAATATTAATCATTTATGCAACAGTACAAATGACCATTTGCATAATGGGGAATATTCCTCGTGACGAAAATCAAGTAATTTTCATAAAAGAGCTCTAAAACAATGCATTTTAAACTTATTATTTCAACCTTTTTCTTTAAAAAATTATTTAAATACTTGAAGAAGAGGAGTGAAATAATGCATTCAACATTTAAAGGAATTCGTTTCTATTTCACCATTTGGCAACATCGGTTATAACTAATAAAGAACAATGAATCTGTTACCTGGATGAGACAAAGATGACATATTTCAGAGGCGTACTGTTCTGTTTACTTATGTTCCGAGGAATTCTGTGACATGACATTTTGTGTACCTAACCTATGTTCCTCTATATAAATAAATAACAAAACAATTGTTGTTTATGTGGAGGTGGTATTGAATTATAATTTATATTTTGCCTCAATTTGACATGATTCTTCTTCCTCTAGCATACTACTAACCTGAAATCCGATCTAGCATTCTAGACGCTGTTGCCAATATGTGAATTAGAAACAAATCCCTTTAAAAATTGAAACCCAACATTTTGAAACATCAATTTGAATATTTTTCGAAGTAAATTTGAAAAACTCATGAATTGAACTCAACTTTATTTTGTTTAAACTTGCATTTGCTGTAATAATCCAAATTGAGGAACATTCCCCATTCAAATTTAATTCATATTTTGAACCGGTGTTTACCTTGAAGAATTCTTTTCCTGTATATGGAATCCACCGACATCTGTGATGGCAACAAAACGTCATAACACATCCACCAACTTTTTCACGGTTTTCCTCGGCATTAGCAATACACCTCAATGCTAGATCTGAAAGGTAAATTTATTTTTTTTCTACTGATTCTCAACAGTTTTTCTTGATATCTCATTTTTATTCTACAATATGAATTCGAAACAATTTGTATTTACTTTCCATTATTTCTGATTGGGAATGAATTTTTTCATGTGTCTTTATTTGATTATGGTTCTACTAAACCGAATTTATTTAACTGTGTTGTTAGTATTGCAGTTTCAACAGATTCTATTTTCTCTTTGTAATTTGCAACTCCGAAATATTATCGTTTCCTTAAGAATATAGATATTTACACTGACATTGGAATAACCGCATAGGTGAAAACTACATGTATAACAGTACCCAACTTTATATTTTTCACGATTTGTCAGTAGTTTTTCCAAAATCTAGTAACTTGGCAACACCGTGAAACGTATTTATATTGTATAATTTAGTTTTCTTCTTCATCCTTGTTCTTGACTGACGCTGCAAACCATTTTTGAGGTGGAATTGATCTAACTGCGCCGAAAGAAGCAAAGACCATAAAAAAAGAGAAGAAGTGGAATTGATGTTTAGTTTCAAAATTGAGGAACTTTTTCTGCTTTATAAAAGTAATACATTTTGGAACGTGGTTCAAAAGGGGGTTAAAGTCTTAATGGAAGCGATGTCACAGTAATTGTTGAAAATTCGTTATCTTTCGAAATGGAAGAATTTGGGTGTTACTTCCTGATGAAAGAGCCATTTTCTCATAGAACTAAGGAATAATATTGATTTATTTTTTCTATGGGAAAATATATTCTGGATAACATCTTTGTGTTATGTTATGCTATGAATTCTTTTTTTGAGTTTTTGTTTTTCTCTTTCCTACAAGCATATTTCAGATTTCAGAAGATCCATATAACAAAAAAAAAACTTGGTGAAAAGTCAAGTTCAAGTTTGATCTGATTGACAAATAATTAACTTTTTCGCCCAGGAATTATTAGAAGAAAAACTGTAAAATGTCATTCAGTATTTGGTTATGGAAAGGTCTTTCTTTTGTAAATACGTCAGTGAGACTAAGATAATGATCCGAGTGAATTTGAGAAGCATTTCATGTGTATGTATGACTGAGTATTGAATTATTACTATTATTTCCTATACCTGTCGCTTGTCCACACAGATGTTTGGTTACACCGACGATGTTTGAGGTTTTGGTTATTATATCTAATTTGTCTAATACAAGATCAGATATATCCGCACGAATTCTGCACACCTTCTCTGCAGATTCACCAAGTTTATTGTCTTTTTTATGTTTTGGCGACGCCTTTTCAACTAGAAGGATGGAAGATTCTTCGTCAGAGGCACACGCCTTGGCTATCCAATAACTCAGCTGGCCTGAAAATTATTGATTTGGCAATTCAAAAGTCGAAACTGCTGATGAAAAACCGACCAATCCAGGAATTCACTTCCGGTGATCAAAACTAGTGAAACTACATTTTCTTTTCATGAAAACATGCTGCAGATCTTCATTCACTTGCCACGTGATGTGTGCTGCGTGTCCTTTGAAGCTAGTTTTCATGGCCCGCTAATCTGACCGATATATTGAAGTGAGCAAGAAGTTTTGAAGGCTACTTTCACATTCAACACTTTAAAAATACGATATAAAACAGTTTATCTTGGTTCATACGGAAAGACAGTGTACCTTGAATCTTTTCGTTCTGTGAAAACATTTGGAATGTATGAATGGAGGTCTGCAGCATCAATCGTTCAAAGAAGCTGCAATTTCACGAGCTTTTATCACATAAATAAGTTCCTGAATGTGTTGATTTCAAACAGTTTTGACGTGAGTCTAGATGAAACTTATTCAAAAAGTAGCTTGAGCGGGAAAAGCAAATATTCACCAATAGATATTGAAAAAACATAAACTCAAATATTTAGATGGCGTACCTCTACCAGCGCCGAATTCAATATAGCACGTTTTAGGTTTCATCAAATCGTATTTGTCCAAAAGCCCCAATATTGAAGACACCTGCGTCAAATGCTTCTTTGACTTATCTCCATGTTCTGGTTTTGCCATTTCTTCTTCGACTACTTCGTGGCTGGATATTTTTTCATTCAACCGTTTCTGGATTGTCTCTGTAAAATCAAACTTCCTGCATCCTCATAAGCAAACATGACAACTTACTCTCATACACCTCGTTTACTTTGGCTATGACGTTCTGTATCTGTTCGATTGGATAACTCGAAAGGAGTTTGTGGACATCTTCTGTGTCTTCTGGCTCCACACCAGAATTTACTCCTCGATTTATGAATGGCTCTTCTTTTCTCGGTCTTGCATTGCAAATTTTCAGGTGCTTTTTCAAGTTTCGAGCATAGCAAGTGCTGTAACGAATATGACAAACAAAAAGCACTGTAATTAGACAATTGCCTAGTCTACTACTACAACTGTGGACAAAGTAGGTCATCCCTGCTAGTCTTGCATTTAAGAACATTTCGAAATAGTTTGGCAGAGTATATGAAAAAACAGGCCGCTCTTGTAGTACTTACTGTTTATTATCCAAGGGACAAGGAATTCTGACTTGGTTCTTGTCTTTATTTTCATTACTAGAGAGTTCTGGAGAAATTTCTTGATGTTCACCACAGTACACTTCTCCAAATTTCACGGACATTTTACAATACCGTTTTTTTCTTCTAACGAAGTGCTTACAATGACTGGCTGCAGGTGCTTCATGATCTTCAGAAGTTCTGATTCGTTTTGGTTTACTTTCTGATA
Organism: Leptinotarsa undecemlineata; assembly: GCA_015342065.1. NCBI lineage: Eukaryota > Metazoa > Arthropoda > Insecta > Coleoptera > Chrysomelidae > Leptinotarsa > Leptinotarsa undecemlineata. The sequence goes on from WOGP01003591.1 coordinate 11,303, forward strand.
CCTCTTCGGAAATATCATCCATTATGGAACATGAACGTTCTACGTCCATGTTATGGAAGTCAAAAATATGGGTTTAACATTTAAAAGAAAGACTATGTAGTTATTTCACAAAATGTGAGGTTAACTCACGGTATTGACAGATAAGATGCGTTTTATTGACATGAGATACTTTCCTTCCATATACAGAAGTGCGTACCTCCGCCAACCAGTGTCCACTTTTGATATTTCTTTATTCCTGTGTGAAGAGCACATTGTGCATTTCAAAATTTCAGCATTTCTGTTTTATAATATTAGATCCATCCTATTTCAGAATCAGTTACTGACGTTATATTAAGCGAAAGTGGAATAATTGTTAAAATTTGAATATTTCTTCTTTGGAGCTGGGTATTATCCTCACATGTCTTAGTTGCTCAAAAACGTATTTTATGTCTTATTGCAGGCAAGCCCAACTCGTATTCTTGTAAATATGAGGAAGATTTTGATACTGATATAATTTAAAAAAAGTTAAGATCATGTTTCTTTAACTGAGACATATTTGTTATGTATCGTAAAGTATTTTGTGGATTCTTCTGGTTATATATGACTATCACCCATCTCTCAAGAAGATGGGTGGAAAAGAAATCTAATCCCTGATTGAATAATAAAAAAAAAAGTATTCAATCTTTATTCAACACAGAAATAACATACAATTTCATTGCTTGACTAATGATGAAGTGAAATATTTAACATATTCAACACCAAGTTTGAAATTATCAATCACCAGTCGGTTTCAGCCACTTCAACATAGCAATTAATCTGTAAAAGAAAATAAATCAGCTACGTAAATGTGAAAATAATGGTATGACAAACGAAGAATATCTTTTTGTAAACTATATTAATTGACTTTCAGATGTTTTTTAATATAAATACACCACATTGTGTTATTAGAAAAAAAACGTGTCAATTGTGGAGACTGACAGTTGACAGGGGATTTCCTAGTCAACAGCATGCAGACTAGAATTCTGTTTTCTAGCATATTTTATATTTCAACTTGAAGAATATATCCATTTTCATTGATATATAAAAAATCGAAACAGTAAGTGGTTATTACATATTTATTCTCACCGTGCAAAAGTGATTCTTTTTATTTCATGGGAGTGTAAAATGTTAATTATAAACTTCAGATATTATTGACGTTTCGAAAAAAAACTGATAGATGAATTGAAAATTGAACTTATAAAGAATTTTTCATCTCATTGCATGAAAAACTACCAAACTGTATAAGTAAGTCTCACCTAATTGTGGCATTCTTCTTTGCTCTGGCGTCCCGTTATACGAAAAAGTTCTCTTTGTAGAGTTGCTGAGAGTTCTATCGGTGAAAGTATGACTTGGACTGAGAGAAACAAAAGGAAGGCAAGTGAAAATTTTCTTGAATCCTGTTCGAAACCTGAAATGATATTGGATAAGAGCAACTAGTTACTGAAAGGCTATTTCACTAACCGAGCATTCATCCAACAATATATTATCGGATTATACATAGAATTGCTCATAGCCAGCCAGTAAATGAAGAGGTAAACTTCCTGTATGTATTGCAATCTAGTCAGAGAGGGAAAATAAAATATGACGAGAAAATAAACGTGATACGGAAGCCAACAGACTGCAAACAGCGTGACAATAGTTATCATCATCTTTACCACCTGAAAAAGAAACTGAAATTAGTATACCATTTAAAATATTTTTTCCAGAACACTAATTCAAAAATTAGGAAGTCGCGTCGTTTTGTGGGAAGTACACAAGAAGTGGGAACACCAGTTGCACAGTGTTGCCGTCAATCGAAACTTCCATTAATGGCCTCAGCTGCCAGGGCTATCCAGACCGTCAATCTAATTAGTTTGGACTAATGACAATTGAAAGATCAAAGACCCTCGAGAAAGGTTATATGAAATTAAAATACTGTATCGATTTTTGTATTGTTTGTGTACTCGTCTTTGCATTTGTTGACATACGTACCTTCCTTTTACCCTCAATATTTTTCATTTGCCTTTCCGTTACTTCCCCAATTGATTGAGATCCCCACAACTCTACTCCTATTCTTGTGTAGGTAAATATCATTGCTCCTATTGGTATAATATATGTTATGACAGTGAAACATATGTTGTAGCTGGAAATATGAAATAGTTCATATAAACTCTGACATGAAAGTAATTCACGACTTAATTTTTTTCGGTACTCACATGATTTCAAGTTTCGATGCATTTTCTTTTCCATCAGGCCATTTCATGTAGCAAACAATTCTATCTGTCCCATTCAGAGGGTTTGATTGAAAGTACAGTATGTCTGGCATACCAACTAAAGTACCCAATATCCAAGTACTGAGAGCTACAATTAAAGTGACAGTCTTTCCCATTCGAGGTTTTAACGGTGTCAAAATGGCTATGTACCTTAAAAGTTATATTTATATTTTTAGTTCGTAAAACATTTATAAAGTTAAAGACCCGAAATAAAGTGTTTCAATCAACAACCATAACGATTCTGGCTCTTTCGATACCTAATGTCATGTCCAACGGAGTAGGATCTATTTCTATGCGAAATAACGTACATTATAATTGAAAACTGTCTACACCGATTATTCTAACCCTAACCTAAGTTTTTTATTCGATTGAAATATTGGACTCTCACTCACCTGTCAATTGATATAGACATGAGAGAATAAACAGACGAACAGATTGACAGAGCAGCCAAAAACTGTGTTATTTTACAATATGCAGATCCAAATGGCCAATGGGCGTAAAGCATATACCAAAAGTTGAATGTAACATTGCAAATAGAAACCATCGTGTCAGCTATAGAGAGATTCACTGAAATGGATAAATAGACATATAAGAGTCGTGAAGTCATTAACATAACCTAATAAAAAAAAAGCAACGTGAATCTACTGTATAATAAAACAGTTAATGCGGTTTTGTAGACTGTTATAAACAATGAAATGCCATTAAATTGTGTTAATAACCGATTCACCCTATTCAAACTCACACAAAAAGTAGTTTGTAACAGTCCTCATCTTCTTGTGAGCTAAAATGATCCAAATAACGATGACGTTTCCTCCTGTCGCTACTAAAACTATTCCTGCGTATAAAATAGACCATAGAACTTGTCTCCATATCGGCAGTGTGAATTTTAAGCCAGCTGCAATAGATAATGTTTCAAAAGTATAATGAAAATTTTTACATTCACATAGAGTTCAAATTTTGAATTTTTCAGTTCTCTAATCATGCTCTTGTAATTTATAATTTAGCACAATGAAGGATTTAGAACTTTAGTTTTGAATGTTGGTTACCCCGAAGTAAACGCCAATATGCATACCAGCCAGGTAAGTCAGCAGATCTGGCATTAGATGATCTTAACAGGCTACTAACAAAATGAGGCTAAAATCCAAAGGTATGCATTGTTTAGGATATGCCGATGACCTTGTGAGTATCGCAAGAGACAAATTCGCAAGAACTGTCTCGGAACACACAAACGGCTCTGGACATAAATAAATGGTGCCAGGAGAAGGAACTAACAGTAAACCCTCTACACTAATAGTCTTTACATAAAAGAAAGTACTTAGAGGGCTAAAGCCACCAGTTCTGCACGGGGTAGAAGTTCCAATTGCACAAGAGGCAAAATACTTGGGAGTAATTTTTGACCACAAG
>WOGP01003592.1:0-14975 GCA_015342065.1 Leptinotarsa undecemlineata
GACTACTGACAAATTTTGATTTCGGAGGCACAGGGGACTGGTAGATTGCGCCGCCTGCTGGAAATAATTAACATTAACCATTATATTAGGAATTGGCATTATTAAGAGACTGGCCTTATTTGGCGTCGGTACCTTACTCCTTATTGACCGTATGCCATTACGCATTATGCCACGTAATCGAAGAAAATTTTCGAAAAAATTGAATGGCATACGAGCCAACCGATATGCTTAGTGGACAGTAATGAGCAAATTGTTTCGGTTTGTGTCATGTATTCAACTTAATAATACAACTATTCTTTGTTCTTTATTCAGTCGCTCACCTAGACATACTATACACAGGATGTCACAGTGTATGTCAATCCCCCTTCTTTGGAACATCACTTATTACCTCAGAAAACAATTCTAATATTTGATCAATGATTGTTGAACTTGCTTCCTGCTATTTCTCTGTAATCTTCAATTTCCAGAATAATATTTTCTGCTCTGAATATGTTGACTCTACCACAATTTTGAGGCATGTTGGATATAACTTTTCTCGAACAAATGTTTTAATTGTTTCAAAAAAGATGTCCTTATATTATAAAATATTATTTTCCATAGATGAAACGTTATTAAATTTCAGGTACTTCAAATTAGTACTTGAACCTCACAAATCAACTTGTTGCATAAAAAACTTATCTTTCGGAGAAATAAATACGAAAAAACTTCAAATTCCCTTACCAGTTTATTTGTTCATTTCATCTCCTTAAGACTCCAACTTGGTTGGTGAGACTCACGTCGAGAAAAGTTTTGTATTGGATGCACACTTGTGTTTGTGAATATGTGAGGTTCCAGTGATTACGTGACAATCATTGGCAGTTTGGAACAAATTTTCAAATATGATTGAAAATTTGATTTTTGAAGGATTATATTGAACATTTTCCAAAATATTTTTCGTTATATTAGATATAGTCTGAAATACTTTTTCAGAAATAGTCAGCATCCCTACTAATTCTGTATATTTTCTCCTTTCTGTTTTTTGATGCATAAAATTCACAGTAGAACTATTAACCAATACTTCGATACATTTCTTTTTGGAACTGAATAACAAATATCAACAATAAAGAACATTTCGCAATTTACCACTAACCAACCCATTAATACACTTTGTTTGAAGCTGGTTGACAATGTTTCGTGGGGCATTTTATTAGTTCGGATTTCCATTGTCTAATATGATATAAATTGATTTGGAATCCCTGAAAAAATGTCTAATAAATTAAACAAGATTAGCTGAAAAATAACAATTATATCATGCAAATAAATTGAAATTACAATGAAATGAAATACAAGTTCTCAACCAAAAAATAAAAAAATTGAACTATTAACACGAGATGAAAATTGGGTCACCAGGCCACCAAACGAGTACTGCGATTCCAAGAATTGCATTTACCGGATACTCTGCGAGTGCGGAGAATCATACATCGGTGAAACTAAGAGGCCATTGAAAGTTCGCATTGCTGAACACAAGAAATACACACAGCGAGGAGAAACCAGCAAATCAGGAATAGCAGAGCATGTTTGGACTCATCAACATAAACATCAAGTGGGCTAAAGCTGAAATCATCCACAAGGAGGAACACTTGTTTAGGAGAAAATTCAAAGAGGTCGTATAGATTTTACTCAAGAACGCATTTAGCCAAGCTAGCGTAGAGATACGCAACATATGGAAATCTCTGATCAAGGCAAAACTATCGTTGAGTGAGGTTCAAAAAGGAACTTTGAAGTACAAACAATTCTTCCAGTTTTTTGTAGTTCTCACAAGTAGTTTGAAAACTGTGTTTTTTTATTACCATATATGCCATATCACTAGTTCGGACTTCCATTGTCTAATATGATATAAATTGATTTGAAATACCTGAAAGAATCTGTATTAAGCAAAAAACTGAAATTACAATGAAATAAAATAAAAGCAACAACCAAAAAAATCAAAAAGAAATTTAAACTGTTAACACGAGATGAAATTTAAAAAATTATTAACAAGAAATGAAAATTAAAAATTCACTAGATTCCAAACCAAGTTATTTCTCGACGTTTCGATTGTTAGTATCAACAATCTCCTGACTATTTATAGGTCATACGAGTGCTTTCACTTATTCCCTCTTTACACTCTCCGCATCGGTTTCAGTGGAAGCTGACCATTTGGCGGGAGTTGGTCGTGTTCTGCTTGATTAGTGGTTTCTATATGTTGCGTATCTCTACGCTAGCTTGACTAAATGCGTTGTTGTGTTCTTTCTTGTGGATGATTTCAGGTTGAGTCCACTTGACGTTATAATGATGAGTTCAAACGTGCTCTGCTATTCCGGATTTGCTGGTTTCTCCTCGCTGTGTGTATTTCCAATGCTCGGCAATGCGAACTTTCAATGGCCTCTTAGTATCACCGATGTAGTATCCGGTAAATGCAATTCTTGGAATCGCAGTCCGCGTTTGGTGGCCTGACTATTGAACCACGGATCAGAATAAGAAAATCAGACTTAAAACCGAACTCAGTATTGGAAAAGACGGTCGAAAACAATTTATACTTTGGCTCACCAATATTGATTACCAAGATTCCATTATTTCTTTAGATATTTCCACTAGAAAGTATGTATTTGAAAAGATATCAGCTATATAGAAACGAAACGATATATGAATTGCTGTTTTTCTTATCAATTGCAACATAAATATTATTAACAGTCTATCAACATGACAGAGGTCAAGCAGGAAACAACTAAAGTCACCTTCACTATATTTGCATCCTGAAGTTTATCACCAATCAGTACCAAGTATATAAAATAAAAACTAAGTTAGTATCTGAATCTTGTTCGAGCTGAAAACACTTGCGAAATGGCATCTCTTAAAAGTTTTGAAAATGTCTTGTTGATAATGCTGATGACCGGTGAAATATTGTTTGGAATCCATTCCACGGCGAAGGTAAGTCGTACACAGAGTGGTGGAAGCTTTAGCGTTCAAAACAGAAAATTATTAAATATACCCGTATGTTATAAGATTTCTTGAGGTTTGAGAAAGTAATTAATGGATTCACCTAGCAAATTGGAATAAAAAAACAGATATTTTACACGAAGCACGGAAATTTGTTTGCTCTCAACATCTCCCTCATCATATTTTCTCAATGAGAGAGGCCTAGTTCTTGTTAGCAACGCAAAATCGACTGCCTCGGATTCTCCTGCACACTTTCACAGACTGCGGAGATATTTTTGGTAGATTTTGCGTTTCGTCGACGTACTGGAGTTGGTCGATCTTTACTGAATCCGTGGACTCAAATCCATCCACCACATTGCGAACATTCTCCTCGGTAGGGAGATTATGGCGACCGTAAAATGGGTGAAGCACGAACAGAACACCTAGAAGACCCGTTACTGAAATTGTTCTTAACAAAATCAATGTATAGTTTCAATGATATTATTTGGATTGATTTTTCCAAAAAAAGTATTCTTATACTTACAGATAGACGGGAATATTACCAAACACTCAAGTAGTAAAAAGTATACTGTAAAAATGGACTTGGAGATTGACGAGGGCACCGAACAAGATACGTAAGTTTCTGAGCTGACAAATGTATTTGACAATCCAAAAGAAGTACTTTTGTCAAACACATGAACCGAATAACTTTTTCCTAGACGCGTTTCATAAATTTAGTTTGCCACTTCAAGAGACAGAAAAGTGAAAAAATTTGTATTTTTTCTGTGGGCATCAAATTCTAGAAACTGATTACTTCTAAGCACTAAGGCATGCAAGTATGAGGTGTTGTTGAATGAAGACTGTGATTGTGAAGACTGTGACAAAAATATATCGGTCAAACTAAGGAACCATCCAAAATCGTTTCAAAGAACATATTTTCCATATCACGCCCTAGAATGAATGAAAACTGTATGAAATTGTTGAATTTGGTACATCATTCTACCCTGGTATATGTACATAGATATCATTTTTAGAGTTAGGAATCAATTTTCTTCATCTCCTGAAGACCACAACTAGATTGTTTTCACGCCAGATGTTCCAGTGTCATCTTTTATCGAGATTCAATAAGTCAATCAAATGGCGACTGTTCCGAAATGAGTCTTTAAGACCAATCCACTCCATACTTTTTGAATTTTACATTAATTTTCTTCATATCAATTCCTCAAGTTAGATTCAACAACTTCCCTAAGCAAGATTTCACTGAGGTTTGCTCTTCTTCATGATACTGTTTGAATGTTATTAGGAACATTAAGAACCTCTCCCAAAATATAGCTTGTCAGATGTAGGAATAGACTTGAGATTTCTCTCCCTCTTTCTCTCGCTCTCGTCTTCTAACGAACGCGCATCTACTGGGCGGGTCTATAACAGAATTCAGAAAGCTCTTCCTACTTTGGACAAGCTGAATATTTGAAACAATAAAATAATCAACTCAGATCATTAATAGATATGGAGCTCCATATCTGTAGAGCTGTTACTTCCTACAAAAGCACTTAAAACTGCTGGCACAGTTTCACATCGACAGATACATTTTTGGTCCCTCAACTTTCAGTTGTCAGCAATATTTTCATAAAAATACCTACCACATCTATACTTTTGCAATGATGATTTTTATTCGAAGCTAATTCAACAGTTATATTATTATACTCAATTCTCCTTTATCTGTAAGGTCTTCTCCGCCGAAATGGATACAAGAGTACTGTAAATCTAAAGTGGGAATCACCAAAGCCGCTTTTCCTTGTCAGCTGGGTATTGAACGAAAAAACAAAGATTTGCCAAGGGATTGTAAAGAAGTTCAATCCAGAGGTCAGTACTAAAAAGTACTAGAAAACATTGGTTTCAAATTTTGAAACGCATGTATTCCTAATTAGAACACCTTTTCCTGGCTTTGATTTTTCGAATTTCAGGTTATAATACTTCCGGTATTTATGAAATCCAGCCTAACAGAAAAAGAGCTTCCTTCATGGTATTATGTGACATGGAAATAAAAGGAGGAGGATGGACTCACATCCATAAAAGATTCGATGGGTCCGTGGATTTTTACTTGCGATGGCGGGAGTATAAATTTGGATTTGGTGATCTGAATGGAGAATTCTGGATCGGACTTGAGAATATGCATGTAATGACAGGTATAGACTGAACTGAAATTGATAGAAATTAAAATGATTTTCAAGAGAAACGTATTTTTGGTCGATGAAAAATTATTCGAAAATCTATCATATATATGGCCAAGATTTCTGCCTTAGTGATCAAGATACTCGAAAGTAGGGAGCGCATTATTTCGCCAAGACCTCTAATAATCAGAACAAATATCTTAACAGAGTGCTCTAGATAGAGTCTGCGGATTTCGAAGAGGAAATATCGATACTCCATACGGAGCTGAAAATTCCACCACTAATAGCGTCTTGCTATGATGTTTGAGAAGAACCACATCGGGCTTTCAACTTGTAACAGCCTGCGGCAATTTTCATTCCCTACAATGAAAGAAATATTCCCCAGTGAGTATGGCAACACCGTGTTCCGTCAATACCGTAAAAGTGATGTAGATGGTAATAAAGCAACCTTAGAGCTGCGTTATGTCGCAGGTGTAGAAAATACCATCCTGACAGGCCATGGTGAACCCCTCAATTTCCGATTTCAGCCCACTCCACCTTAGGAAAGCGAAGGTATAACGATATCTAGAGCCTAGGTCTTCAATGCTGTTGAAGAAGACCCCATACATTGGCTCTGTTTTTTGTTGCCAAAGGATTGAAGTACTTTCTTCGGCTTTCATGTGGGCTAACTTGATGACAGAGTTGACATCAACTTGTTTAGCAGGTATTGAAAACTGATCACAGTTCATCCGCCTGTTAGGAGAAATGCTCTAATTCCTGATCATGATCGCTGACTATGCAGAGAAAGTCATTCAAACTTTTGATAACTTTAGAGGCTCTATTCAATACCATTCTATCATGTAGACACTTGAAACTCGAAAGTCTACGGTCTCCCTTTTGTCGGGGGAAGTACCGTAGCAGAACGGATATGGAGTCGCGGAGAGCCTATGGAAATGTATAATTTTTTGGGGCTTTCATTATTACTATCATCATTGTGATTTTCATAAATGTTAACAAACCTTTAATCTTTCTTCAGCTTTGGATCTCGATAAAACTGAGTTATTGGTCGAAATAGTTACTAGAGAAAATGAATACGGATATGCTCACTATAAGGATTTCAAAGTTGGATCCGAACCAGATGGGTATCCTTTGGAACGCTTGTCTGTTTACAGTGGAGATGCAGGGGATTCTCTAGATTGGCATCGAGGGATGAAATTCACCACACAGGATGTTCATCAAGACAAGTCCGATGAAAACTGCGCGGTGTTTGCTAGTGAGTATGATTGGATTCTCAATCAGAAGTTTCTAGAAATCAGTACGCATGTCACGAATATTGATTTTCAGCTTTCCACTTTTCCATTGTAATGATCAAAAACAGACAACCCGAACTGCTGCGCTTGATACTTGTTTGGCATGGGGTTTTACTGATTGTTATTTTCCAGTAGTACCTTGTATGCTCATCACTTGGTTTTCTGGAGGTTTCATAAGACATGCTGGAGATATCAGACCTTTCGATTTTATAGTTTATTTAAAGAGGATCCAAACATGTTTTCTGACCAGACACATTCGATTTCAGTGGCCTGGCATGATAGCCAATTATTAATTGAAATCGGTCTTTTTGTAGGCCCTAATTATCTCGTCCCCATCTCTGGTTCGTGGCGGTTCCAGATTGTCATATTGTCCGGTATGCTGATCCAATAACCGTCTAGTATGACTGCCATCAAGTCTGTAATACGAAACTTGCTCATTTCCAGATGATACTTCATGATTTTGAAGAGTCTGAGGCTCTTTTATGAGGTTCAGATGTCTCACAACTCCATGACTTTTTCCGTAAGACCAACATTCTTGTACTAGATTAATATCAGACTTTCACAAGACATTCATAAGGACTAATAAAAGCTCCTCACAGAGTTGACTTGAACGATCCTCAAAACTAGTCAAAAGTGTTGCCCGTAGAGCTTTCCTTCGTTCCCACTTAAGTTGGGTTAGGTTAGGTCCAAAGTGAGTGGGCCTAATCTACCCTCCACCGCAACCCGCAAGGGTTTATTGTTGCTCACACCTATATACACCCGAGCAAATGAACCCAGTTTCCTAATGAAGCCGATTAGTTTGTGCCGAACTCTAAGAACCTGATTCGGTCTTCAGCGGGGCAGGCTCTGCTGTTTCATCATTTTCCAAACCTAGGCAACATACACAGTCTTCCGACAGTCCGAGTCTCTGCAAATTCACAAAATTCACACTTATCATCCTTTCAGTTTCTTCATTTATCTATTCATTCGAGTATAAGGAAGGAGTTGTCCAATTCCTTGCATCTCTTTGGATGGATAGGGGGTTGACTATTCTAGGACAGAGGTTTCCAACCAACGGTACGCCTACTACCGGTGGTACTCGGGAACGGTTGCGGTGGTACGCGGGAGGAGTAACGGCGCCGGGGGTGGGGCGACGATAGCTGTATTTCCCCTGTCCCCCCACTCCTAAATTCTTCCGCCTCACAATATGACCTGGTATTGTGGAATATTAATATGTTGTTGTAGTGCTTTGTTTGTTTGATTGGCGAGCCCATATTTTTTTCAAAAAAGAAACCCAATGTTTAACGAAGTTTGAAATACTGATACTAACCTAATGAAAGCGTCATACTTTGCTGATTTGATAATTGCAAAAGATGGAAAGCCTCATATATATGTATATGGTCCAAAATAAAAAGGCACCCAAAGAATTTCAAAAAATTCCAGTGTCAAATTACACAATAAAAAGACGAATTGTCGATATGTCTAATAATATTGAAGAACAACGGGCTTTGAAACTTCAAGAATCCACTTATTTTGCACTTCAAGTTAACGAAAACACCGATGTTACAAACATTGCGCAGCTACCTGTTTTCATGCGATTTGAAGAGGCGGTAGAAGATTTTCTGTTCTGCAAACCATTTGAATCAAATACCAAAGCGGAACTCATTTTTAGGTAATCGATAAATGTGTTCGAAGTAGGCATTTCCTGGTCCACATGGAACAAAAGCTATAAGAGGTACATTGATAGAGCTAGCAGTGAAGTAAAGGAATTGCTCCTGAATTTCAACCATCTAGAAGCATTAGCTTAACTCCATTAAGTTAAGACTTTACTTCTGCATACAGAAGTGAGGTGGTTATCTCCGGGGAAATTTTCGAACCGTCTTTCAGAACTAAGATCAGAAGTTTTATGTTATTAAGTGAAAAAAATCATTACATGATGAAATTTGTCTGGTTGATTGTTATTCAACATTTTTCACAAACTCAACATACTGAACTTGGGACTTCAGAGACCAAACACCACAGCATTCACAACCAGTGACAATGTAAACTCTTTCAAGAGACAGTTGGTCCTCTTTTGTTACATAGGGATAATCTGAAGAAAATTAATTCATTTTTTGACGTAAGTGGCACCACTGGTTTGAGCTCCAATCAGAGTTTTGTACCTGGAACTGCTTCTCCCTACCTAAGCTCGTCCCTATCGAATATATCCGACTATCCATTAGACCCTTTTTAATGATTACACAGATAACAATTATTGCCTGTCCATGATTGCATCAACCACAGTAATCGTTGTTTATCAAGATTGGATAGCTGGAAAATCAAATGCTTCGAATGAAGTGAATCATTTATATTTTTCAGAAGGAGCATATTGGTATAACAATTGCTTCGCGAGTAACCTCAATGGAGAACTCATCAACCACGAAGTCCCAAGAAGAGTGAGAGAAGGAATGAGTTGGGATTCCTGGAAGAATTACGAAGGACGGAGTAAAGTTTTGGCAAAGGCCCGAATGCTTATCAGATCCAGCGTGGAACAACCCCAGGCAGCAAACCAGCCAGACGAATCTGCTTTGCTTACACTAGGTTGAGCAAAAGATGTATTGTCAAAATCGATGTTGGGATCATAAGCCATTATAATATTCAAATTAGGCAACTTTATTTTAATGAAAATATAATTAGATTGAGGTAACGATGAAAAGGGTGTTCTTTTTCAGTTTTTTTCAAGACGGTTTTAGATGGCTTCAGACAAACTTTTCATAGCATACATTTTTGCTTGAGAAGAAAGGGAAAGAAATTGTGGAAGACCCCATGTACAGGTCCATCTATATGTAGTCAGAAAAGCCAGCCTGTTTCTTGATTCGGTACTTGCAAAGTTCCCCACTGGAATATTATGATATTGCCCAATACAATCTGAACACTCAGCAAAATGAAAGAATTTCTCTGCTTTGAGATATGTATTTATAAAACGATATTTTGTACTGCGATTGGCGTACAGTTTTTTGAAGATGATCGTGGGTACGTACAACTCATCTTCAACACTTCTTTACTGAATTCTCGTCTTCCTTTTAATCGCTTCTTTGCATTACTGATACAGCTTCTTCAGCTCCAGTCACCATTTTTTATTTATCAGTCAACAGACTTGCTCTTCAGGTTGTCTTTTTCTTTCCTTCTTGTCGTACACCAACTATCGATCGTCCAGGCGATGGCGGTGATATAGGTCAGTAGATTGAGGATGTGGAGGGTAATCACGTAACTTCCAACTCGTTCTCGGATCCAGCCTACGAAAAATGACAAACGTGGTTGTATGAAAAAAAAATCAACTGATTTTCATTGTGTTATTCTTCAATGATGTTAAAATGTTCATATTAGCGATACCCGATACTAATTTATGAAAGAGTTGAAAGAGCTCGTATACCAACGACTTTTTGGAAAAAACAATAGTCAAATTTGTTGCTTAGCTGACGACAGCATACTTGTCTTGTCATTCTATTTAGATTCCAAGAAAGCGCCTCCAGATGCACATTTTTTCCGACAGCAGGAGGTTGAAAATCTTAATGAGGATCTATAGTCTTTCAATTTTCAATTGAAGGCAACTCATATACAAATTGAACTGACAGATAACTGCAACAATGTTAGAACTAAATTCTTACCGGGGGTTTGAATCCCTTTTTTCACGAGTCGAGCCAAATTCGGTAATAGTAATGGATAATGCTTCTCAACACAGCCGATTAGTAGAACAGCTGTCAACTATGACCAGCAGAAAAGCAGACATGCAGAGTTGGTTAGGATAAAAAGGAATTCTATTTTCCGAGGACATGGTTGAAGCCGAGCTTATGAGTGTCATTAAACAGCATCGTGACAGATATCGCCAGCATGTGGTGGATACAATAGCTCGTGCTGAAGGCATCACCATTTTGAGACTTCCTCCTTACCATTGAAGCATCATTTTGAACACCTCAAACTTCACTGTTTGAGAAAGGTTCTAATCCAAAATTTGAACAAGAAACATCATTGTGGATCAAGAAAGATTAGGTTGACTGAGTTATTACTTTTTGTGATTCTTCAAGATAACGGTCTCGCATCCCAAGAAACCACTTTACAATGTGCTGATATCTCCATCAGAAATGAGTTAGAGACTCTGGCTGAGTTTTGATTAATACTTGGTAGTTTATCCTCTACTAGGTGTCCAGGATATCTGGACTAGAGGCAGAATACTTCTTCATGTTATTATTTGCTCGTCGAACTTCATCTAGGGTTTTCATTCGAGTAGGTAGTTCATTTGTATTCAATTCTCTATAGCTACTCACATCGTTTCGGTGTAAAGTGCTGCTTGATGGTCAGCAACATGATTTGACTCAATGTGTGATGAACACCCTGTTAAATTTGCTATATGAAGAGTATGGAAGGCAAATTGATTGATCTGGTTGATCTGATTAGCGAAAGTATAGTATTCAATTTGTCGGTGGGATTTTTCGGTTGTCAATCAATCTCTGCATCCACCTGAGTCAGTTACTGTTGCGACATTCGTATCCTGACTGTTATTTTTCCAACTTCTCAATAGAATGGAGTAGAGCTATATAACCTTGCTTGGTGAGATGTTGGACATATGAGTAATTGCTAGCGATCTGCTTAAACAAAGTCAGGCAAAACATCCTACAGTACTATCAAATTGATATCCGGAAATGATGCACCGACCATGTGCTTTCCCCAAAACTCATATGCCACTGAAAGTATACCGGCAATAGCCAATGGTCACTCTTCATATAGTGAGATCCTTGGGTCGGAAAAGCATGTGCAATGAGAAGACAAAAAAGCCAAAAATGACAAAGTTCTGCTTTGGTCGGATTGACATTTCCGCATTTCTGGTGTGCCTCAATATTCTTAATTGGTTACGGCATAATTCTACCAGAGACTCTCTTGATCAGAGCAACCGTTTCAATATAGTGGCCAGAATCTGCGGAGTTCGAAGCAAAAACGATATTTGTTTCACCTGGAACTTGAAGCTGCAGGATTCCTAGCTCCATTCAGCCAGAGAATGAGTAATGAATAGTATCAATGACTTTGGCACTATTCATTTCTTATAACGGATTTCATATCCGCTAAAGAATAACGCAACACCAGGTTGTGATGTCACTAAAAGAAGGGATGATAAAGCACTCGTAAGCTTTGAACCTGGTGATAATTATACATCTGTCGTGCATACTACGGTGGACTAAGGTGTTGAAGACACCATTCTGCCAAGTCATAGGGAATCCCTGGGTTTTTTATTTGATCCCTATAGACCCCAGGAAAAAGAAATATTTCAGTGTTCTGATAATTGAGAAAAACATGCATCCGTTATTCTTGTGTAGCCTCGCGAGAAAATTCTTTGGCATCGAAAACTAAACCTACTTCATCAACAAAAGAAATACCCCAATGTCTACTTTCTCATGATCACAGACCATGTTCTTCAGGATCATGTTCAGGATCCAAACTATCGACGAATTCACAAGCTCTATTTAACACTCATTCTGTTATGAAAACATTTTTTTCTGAAAACTCGTCATCGAAGAAAGTATAACCGTGGAATAGCGAAAATATAATCTGTTATTGAAACTATTGATAATACGAAAGACAACTCAACTCACCAACAACTGGTCCTAAGACAACGAATGTTATTCCACTCACTGCAAACTGTAAGCCATAAGCTGCTGGCAGTCGTTCTAGAGGTACGTGGGATGGAATCACTAAGATCATGAAAATTGTTCTGAGCGCTTTTCCACTTCCGATTATGACGGCCACAACCATTCCTATGTAGTAACTCTGAGTATGGACCAGTACTGGAAATATTATTGCGGTATGAGCAAGAGGTTACGAAATGAGATAACAGATCATACTCACAGACTCTCCCGAAGGCCATACTCATAACACCAAGAAGGAAGTACGTCCTGTTACTCCATCCTATTCTGTCAGCAACCACGGAGCTGATGAGTCTGACGACGATATCTGTGGCGGCTAAAAGTGACATGAAGTTAGCCGTTTCATACTCAGTGAAATTGAATTCGGCTAAGATTATAGGCGTCGCCAGGCTGAAATTCATCTCAGTCACGTTCGCAAAAGTCAGACCCAAGTTGAGAGCAACATATGTTGGGTCCTTCAAGAGATCTATGTCAAAATAGTGGCAAAACTTTTGCCAAATACTGAGTGGTTTGGTTGCCGTTTCAACGACTACAGGATTCCCAGACACTGGTTCTTCTAAAATCTCTTTCTGTTCCATATCAAGCGCCTTGAAAGTCAAGAGAGAGACCCCTCCTGCTATCACATTGTTATCTTGTTGTTGATTGGAGGCTTCGTTTTCGTTGAGCTTCGATTCATTCTTCAGTTGAGTATTCATCGATTGTTTCTTGTCTTTCCCATTTTCGTCGACCAAATCAAACGCGCTCCTCTGTGATGATAGTATATTCTCCTGGTAGAGGTCTCTTGTATCATTGTGAGTAACTCTTGAGTTCAACACTGGTGTGCCAGGTTCTGAAGCACAATATCCTTCGTTTGAGAAGGACTGCTTGGAGATTTCAAGGCTTTGATTGTTGCTATCGAAACATTTTACTGGTTCAATGGTTGGTTCCTAAAAGAGAGTCGTACATGTATGAAGAAACTCCAAACTCTAATTCCTACGAATGATATATGGGAAAAGTAGACCTAAAATGATGTTGCTGAAGAGGGTATGTTGCACAAGAATATTCATAGTTACTTTTCTTACCCTATAGGGTGTATGCCACTCGACAGGTTGGAGAAAGAGCGCACAAGCAAAAGAATGCATGGCAACACCGGCAAAAATGAATATCAATCCATTTACTCCATATATATGTTCGAGAAATACCATAATATAGGGGCAAACTATAGGGCCCAAGCCTGTAAGTGTCCAGGAATAGCCTGTAGCTGACCTCCTTTTCTCTTTGAAGTAGGTGTTGATGGCTAAAGAATTTGCTGATTCTAGTAAACCAAAACTGGCTCCTGCAATGATAATGATAATGTTAGAAGGTGAGATTGAGATATTTTTTCTCAATGGGCACACATGGAAAGTAAATAGCCTAGGAGAGCGGTCCCAGAAGTACCTGGCTTGACCTAGAGATGGCGGCACCCGTAACATAAAGAATACATGAGTATATATAAGACCAGAAAGACACATAATTCGATAATACAATTAGGGAAACAACTACGCCTAGAGCACTCACAAATACTTTTCATTAATAAATATAAGACTAAACTGATAAAAGCGGTACCAATTCAAGTGAAATGAATTGAAATTATATTGTGAGAAACATCTGGAATGGATGGACTAGAGAACATGAATGTTTTACTATGTTCATGAATATTAATGGGCAAAAAATAAATTTGAATTCATGAATGGGAGATTCTTCAATATATTATCTATAAAATATGTAAATTAATTCTTCGAAATTGCAATAAATAATATAAACAAAGTATTACTGTCAACTCGATTTTTTTTATTGTTATTTGATTATTATTATTACCAAGTTGAGTTGGAAAACAGCCTGTGTTAATTCTCCGTTTATTCGCCATAACACTGAAAGTTTTATTTCTTTTTTAGCAGAATGCGAGGAATAGAGGGTAACCTAGAGAGTGAGATAAAGAGAAGATGTATTGTCTTTGATAACCTAACAAGAACTGGTTTTCATTTGTTCTTCTATCAGCAGATCAGTACTTTGTTATGACCACAAATCCACAAAGAATGGAAAAACTTCTTAGGAAAATCTAAAGAGCAGCTGCGATGAATAGAGATAAAGAGAAAGAGAGGAATAATTCTTGATAACATATTATGAACTGGTTTCCATTTTTTCTTCCATAATCATGAACATACATATATAAATATTCACTATAGTCATCTTCTCACCTCACAGAGTAGATTTAAAAAATTTGATGAATGATCTGCTGAGAAATTGAAAAATACATAAATAAAAAAACCAATTACGAATAGGTAGTTAATAAAGCAGATGGTTGATACTAATGAATAGCATATATCAGAACAATTCTGCTTATATTTTCTTCCCGACAGATTGTCACGTTAGATTGTTATAATGCTGCCTTTTGATAAAATACCAACACAATTGCAATCTTTCTTTATCACGCGTGTCGCATCGGTTTGTGAGGCCGGTTTGTTTTCTTCTCGCGCGTCGTGAAGAACAATTATAACGCTGGAGGTAACCAAGAATTAATACTCTGAAAATGATTGACGTCGTGTCCATCAAAATATCTTTCCAGTCACCACAATGTGAAGTGGTCAGTATTTTTAAGCTATCTTGAGAAGGCAGACTTCGCGGACTTCCTGTAGGCTTTAAGAGAAGAATAATATGTTGTAGATTGTTTTGTTATATCTCAAAAGGATTGCCAATACTTTTGTCTGAGTAAATTTCATTCTAGAGTTACAATAAAAAGAAAAACTTCAAATTTTGAAAGATAGACCAATTTTTCCTTAAAAACCCCCACCAAAGAGTAGCCACTGAAGGTCTGATAATAGATTCTGATAATAGACAAAGGGCTTCCTGGCAAATAATTAATAAACAGCGCGGTAAAAACAATAATGTCAACAAAAATAACATAT
>WOGP01003594.1:0-14974 GCA_015342065.1 Leptinotarsa undecemlineata
TGATTGTTTTTTTTTTATTATTGTAGCATAGTGCATGAGGAGTTCTTGCAACATGGTGGTATAGTCAATAAGTATATTATTTTGAAGTTTTGCACCACCTGCGAAAAGCAATACGAAAAAAACGTCCGGTATTGTGGAACAACAATTCAAGGCTTTTGCATCATGATAAAGCACCCGCTCAATCGTCATTGCTTGTTCGGAATTTTATGGCTGAAAACAACACCGTACTAAAGTCTCAGCCACCGTATTCACCATATTTGCCCCCTGCGACTTCTTCCTATTCCCAAGATTGAAGAGACCCATGGAAAAACGGCGTTTTGCGACGATTGAGGAGATAAAAACCGAAGTGCTGAGAAGGCTCAATGACATACCAAAAAATGCATATCAGAACTGCTTAGATGATTGGAAAAAACACTGGCACACGTGTATTACATATGACGGGGACTACTTTGAAGGGGACAAAATAGAAATTGATGAATAAATGAACAGACCTCGTGTTGCTTATTAACATTTGCTATTTTTTTCACACATTATTTGTTTTAACTATCAATATTTCGGTCCGGTTATTTAATATTTTCAATGTCAATCATTTTTAGTTCTTTTGTTTTACCATATACTTCAAATCTTCAACACCTTTTTTGAACATTGCAAGTCCCAACTTGTAACATTCATTATGATATGTATTTCTGTGTTATAATGTTTGATTTCCACTAACTTATATATATTTTTTTGCAATTTCCCTAATTTTTGCAATGGGCTGTATTTTTTGTTCAGTAATAATAATTTTTTTGTCTTAAGGATCATATGAATGATAAAAAATATTAATAATTATACTTCCTGTACATGCAGGGAATTTGCAGCAGCCGTTTTCGAGACTTGCCATTGGTCAATGCTCTCACATATACAAAGGCATCATATTTTATAATTATTTCAAGAACAAATATGGCAGTGAAAAAAATTTCAATGATATTAATTAAGTAAGATCTTGCTGAGAAAAGCATTCTATTCTGTGAAGAAATTTTTAAATGACAATATGACCTTTTTAACAAATTTTAGCATTAAAGGTAGGTTGTGTATGTAAAATAATCTTATAAATAGGTATATATTCTGATTTTAGTTGACTAGTCTAATGAAGTAGTAACATTTGTGTACCAAATGATTTTGTAACATTATGTTCTGCTTTTACAGATGATTAAATTCTATTCTATTCTTATCAGTATATAAATTTATAAAAGCATACAAGACTTTCTCACAAACTACCCCCCACTTAAGTTGTTTTCACTTCCAATATTTTCACATGGACCACTTTCAACCGACAGCTTAGGCTGAAACTCATTTTTTACTTCAGTGCTATGAACATATTTTTTCAGTCCATTTTATTAAGAAAATAAAAAATGGTGAAACAATTTTATTCAATGATAAAAAATAAACAAGAAAAAATAACGTTACACCTTGATTTTCTTTATTTGTAGTAACATTCCATTACTGTCAGAATATCACAATGTATCTTCATTGAACTGGAACTACTTATTACTAGAATTTGCCATTTCACTAGGAGAGTCTAAGCCATATCTGAAAAAAAAAACACATTTTACATAAATTCAACAAATCTTGATGTTACAAACTTATCAAAAGAGAATCACTATCCCTTTAGACCTTTTGTATACCACCAATAAAATTGAGAAAACTTACTATTTCTGATTTTACATTGTTGTACAGCTTCGTTGAACCCTTGACACAATGTCAAATCTGACTGTGTATTTGCACACTCCAAAAATTGTTTAATTTCCCATCCACAAGGTCCAGATGATTGGTCAGAATACTGTTGCCCTGCATATTGTTGCTGAGGAGCAGCTGGAGCTGCTTGTTGTGCTGGGGCTTCACTGGAACCCCCGCTGAATAGACCTTAAAAGAAAAATTTTAATTATATTCTATGAGTAGAGAATAATTACCCATTTTTTTTTACTAGTGAAACAGTTATTAGATATGATTTATGGAGATTATTAAAATTATCTATCTATCTGTCTAATCATTTTAAAAATACTGCTTGGAACCAATTATTTTTTTTTCTTCAAAACACAATATAGGATTGACGCCCTTCAGGGCAACCTGAGCAAAAAAAATTAAATGTTTTGCTTTTCAGGTCATAATGATTACTTGCTCTTTTGCTATTTTTGCAGCAGGTTGAAACTCGCATTGAAATTGTAATTTATTCTGTATATTCAGAACTTTGTGTTTCTAATGAATGAGTAACCATCAGTTTCCCCACAGATTCCTAGGAAATTGATGAAAAAAATTCAATAAAATGAGAAATAGGACAAGTTCTTAACCGTGGTTTGTGGAATTTAATTAGATGACTTCAACCTTTTTTCACAAAATTAAATTTTGATAGTGGGTCAAGGGCAGATATTTAGGCTATTAAAAAATATTTTTAATGAAAAATTCAAAACATTCATCTCTTCAAGCCTGGAAAACTCGTTAAGAATGATTTGTTACTGATTTGGACAGAATTTTGGTTCAAGGAACGCTTCTTCATTAGAACTGGAATCTATAGTGTCCCCCATCAGTGGATGACTAAGACTGTTTCAGTCAGCTCCTGATGATACTGACTTGGTTATAAAACGATTTCAGATCAAAAAAAATCCGTATTGAAACTTGAATAAATATGTTGCATTTAATTCAATATCTACCGTGATATTAGCCAGGGAAGTAGTTGTTAATGATCATGTTATCAAGTAACACAAATTTCTAAAAAGTTTTGAGTATTGATCATTATCAAGTTATTTATTTTCGTCTGGGTCAACCCTAACTAACTTGAAATTATAAATTATCTCAAAAATTTAGATACTATATTCTGTCCAACCAAGCAACAGAGTGCTCCAAAACATTATCATGCATAGTGCACGTGATCTCCCAGACAAGGCTGTTTGTGCAGTCGGACTGAGGAACAACCGAACTTTTATTTCATTTTTTAAAATTATAGTGTGTCTCACTTCTCATGGAAACACCCCCGTATCTTCCGTAATATTCGAGGTAGAACAATGAAACTCTCAGGACTGATGGAAATGCTCAAAATGCACCTACCAGCTGAATGGAGTTGGCCAAAGTGATATACACTGTCTGCCCGATGAAACACCCCATTTTTAGGTAAAACATATTACGGCGCAAAATAGTTCTCTTCCAATACCCGAACCCCTTCATTCTATCTGGAGAATACTCTCAGGTATGGAAGATACAGATGCTGTGAGATGTTATCATGCATTTTGAGCCTATCTGAGGAAAATGTCACAGCACCACATTCTCAGATTATCGAAATAGTGTGAAGCAGTGTACGAAAAATTATTTATCGATGGCGGCATCTATTATAACTGAAGAAGATTATTCGTAAAACTAATTCTGGCTGCTGAACATCTAAATTCTATCCCAACCAGAAGTGAGAGCTCTCGATTGATGAACAAAAACTGCAAAAAATTTAAAAAATCTATATTCAAAGGTTCACATCTCGAAAACTGTAAAATTCTGAGCTTTGGCTGTGAACACTTTCAATTAGCACATCAAGAATGATAACATATCAAAAATTCGGCAAAATTCTTTCCTGACAACAAAATGAAAAATAAATTATTTATATGAAAACAAAAGTCGAATTTCTCTCAAACAATTTCGTTCATTTTTCGATGTCAAAACCAAAAAAAATCTACTTCAATTATTACGGAAGATACGGGGGTGTTTCCAAGAGAAGTGAGACAAATTTGGATTTTTCAGAACTGAAATTTTTTCAGAAAAAAAGTAATCGTAGTAAGTTAATAGTCCTGATCACGAATCTGAAGGAATTTTGAGGCTATTTTTCCACTAATATGTTTTACCGTAAAAATGGGGTGTTCCATCGCGAGTAGTGGACAGTGTATACCACTTTGGCCAACCCCATTCAGGTGGTAGGTGCATTATGAGCATTTCCATCAGTCCAGAGAGTTTCATCGTTCTACCTCGAATATTACGAAAAATACGGAGGTGTTTCCATGAGAAGTGAGACACACTGTATTTCAGAATCGATCCGTTTTGCAATGAACTGAGTTGACCAAGAGTTCTCTTAATAGCAGTAGATAATTACAAAATCGTACGTTCTCTTGTTTTAATCAATCCAGAAGCCAGGAGCCTGAAGCCTTCAAGCTTGAGTGAGAAGGGGCATATATCCTTTACTCGTGTCTTGGTCAACTAACACACATTTGGGCCTGATAGAAAGTGAATTCGGGTTCTCTCTTCAGAATTCTTTTTCTTTCCTGAATATCACTTGACATAA
The DNA here is from genome assembly GCA_015342065.1 of Leptinotarsa undecemlineata. NCBI lineage: Eukaryota > Metazoa > Arthropoda > Insecta > Coleoptera > Chrysomelidae > Leptinotarsa > Leptinotarsa undecemlineata. Next base: position 4,298 of record WOGP01003594.1, read on the forward strand.
TACATTAAGATTTTCCTTTTCCACTATGAATTTATAAATATGCTTCTGCTATAAACTTTGACTTTCTAAACTCTGCTTTCCAGTAGGACCTGGCTGACTGAGACTGAAGTGGAAGGTGAGTGTGCTAATAAGGCAATGTGATGAGTTTTGTGATTATTGGCCGATCAAACTGAAAGTAACATGTGGAATAATTCAAAAATGTGATTAAAGTAAAAAGTTTCAAGTTGAATTTTGAGTTATTGAATATATTTGTTGAATCTAAGAGAGTGAACTTATCAGTAAGAAGCTACAAAGTCGTAACATCATTATTACTTTTTGGGGCAAAAAGGTTTCGACTTCTCCATCTTTATACAAAAAAAATGTAGAAGATGCCCACATTTCTCTTGTATTTCCTGTGGTATGGATTTGAATGTTGTTCTTTTGCGTAATTTTGGTGGATAGAGACAGCTAATATTTTCAATTGAACCAAACTGTGCTTACCTTCAGAATTACAGGGCCTCGTTTCGTATAAAGTAAGTTACTCTGAAGACATTTCACAGAAACACAATTCTTCTGCATCTCCTCGTCAGCTTGTCAAGCATTCCAATGATATAACATAACCCCAACGGTATCACACAGCTGCACACATTAAACTTTGTCGACGAAGTTTTGTTATTTCGGCTTGCGAAAATCGTCATCCTTGAATTATTTAATTCAAAATAAAGAAAAATTAGCTATGCTCGAGAATGTCAAAGTGACGTTATTTTTTTACAACTTGGCTGCCCTACCCTTTCTTTACGTCACTCTCAAATTGTCAGATTACTAGAATATACACTTTAAAGCATGTAATTAATTCACCCTACCTTAATCTGACGCACTCGAGATTTTCTGATGATCATTTTTTTTACTAATCTGATCCTTTATCCCTCACACGCGGCCTTATATATGAGGCTCATATTTCATGGAGGTGCTTAACCGAATATAAAGTATCCCCCTATATATTAATCTGCCGCGTCTCCTAAAAATATACTCCTCTCAATTTAAATTACCATTACCTATTTATTTTCATCGGGAGTAAAGAAAATGTAAATGTAAAAATATTCTTAGTTCTCGAACCAAAGCGATTTTAATATCGATATTGTGTGTTTTGAAAAGTGCAATACATTTTCTTGCAACGGTGTCAAATTTTATCATTCAACTAGTGGTTACGTTGAAAAAATACTGACTGTCACGTTGCTTAAACATATTTTGAGAAAAATCACCGAACGTTGACATATAGAATAAATCATCATAGTATTTATACGAACTGATAGTGAACCATAAAGTTTCACAATTATAATTCACCAACATTTGACTTAACCAACGTGATTTATTACCTTCTTCCTTTTCAAATATAAATCAGCGCCTTTGTTACAACATATGAACCTGGGCAATTCTATAATCCTTTTGTTGAGATTTGCATTCGCAGTGTTAGAGTGAAATCGATTTTATTCACATGCATGCCACAAGTGAAATACATTAAACATGCAAATGAAATGGATGAAATGAAAACATAATAGAGCTTATGGAAACAAACAGGAAAGCCTTTGTTTTGGTAAAGCAGCTTCAGTACAAATTAGAGTACTGGATTTGCTTAGTTAGGACAGAAATTGAAATACCTCCATCAATTAACTGGTAAAGGCAATGAAAAAGGTATCCAATGCTACAAACGTTATAAGAAAATCTACAATCAACGAGTAAACAAAGCCAAGTTTAACTACAATAGTCAATTAATAAAAACGTCAAAAAATAAAACGAAAGCAGCTTGGAAAATAGTTAAACCAACTACAAGTAAAAACCCTTCTTCAACAACGAATATAACACTTGAAATAAATGATGATTTGACCAATGGCCCAGAAATAGTTTCTAATCAATTTAATAACTATTTTCAAGATATTCCACGCTGTTTAATCAACCGAACAAACAAATCCATTTAAAAGACACTGAACAATTGACATCCTAAAACATTCTTCTTTATTCCAGCAACTGAATCAGAAATCTTAAACATTATCCTAAACCTGAAAAACTCCCACTCACAGGGAGATGATCATATAACAACAAATCTAATCAAAAATGTGCAAATCTGCACCCCTATCAGAAAGTCAACTTGGTATATCTCTAAAAATACTATTATATGTAGAGCTTCTATGAAATTTCAGAAATTTTTCCATCGGTATTGAAAATATCTATAACAATCCATATTTGCCAACTGGGAATTGGAAAGTAAGAATTATTTTGTATCAAGATGGAGTAGTAGAAAGCCAAAAAAGAATTTCGTCTTCTGACATATGAATTGAACATCTATGTTCCACTTATTATGCAATGTCTATAGAAAAACACCCGAATTTTTGGCTTTGCTTTGATAATGAACTCTGAACTCAGAAAACTTTTTTTTTTTCAGCCAGATATGAATTTGGTAACAGCGTATTTATTTCTTGTATTGATTTTAAAAAATTGCCAAAAATTCAATAGAGGAATCTCTAGTGACAATATCATTTTTCTTCATCGAAAAACATAATGCATTTTGACGAAAGGTAATCTTTTTCAAAAAAATTAAGCGTTTCAGGAATTTCAAAAACTACACCTCATGATTTGATCTCCACAAACTTTCTTTGGAAAATATATCACAACATGTTTCGCTAAGACATTAGCTTTTTCAAGTGATTTGTAAGAATAATTTGATGTATAAATCACTTGAAAAAGATGATGTCTTAGCGAAACATGTGATATATTTTTCAAAATAAGTTTGTGGAGATCAAATCGTGAGGTGTAGTCTTTGAAATTACTATGGATCCTCATCAAGTAACAGCCAAATCAATCAGAAAAAAAAGTTTCAGGAATTGTATCCACCTCTTTTATTTGAAGGTAGTAACGTTCGGAATTGAAAATTAAATATTTTTAGGTGTGGTTAGTATTTTAGAAAGAATATCAATGAGAAGCATTCAAACATTTTGTTTCGAAGTTTCCTACAATATGTCATGTTGAACTACACTAGCAATGAGTATAGTGTATCTTCTACTGAACGAACGTAGTAGCTGGAACGCGTGTCGAGAAATGCCTTACAGTCCAAGTTTTGAATGTGGTTTAATCAAATTCGCAACCGTTATTTTCGAATCATTCTCAATTTTTCACACATATTTGTGGAACTCGAGTTCAATATCTACTACAAGTTCCTTTTACATTCAGTCTTTATTTACTCTTGTGCAAAGATGAGATCAACTACCTTGCTATATATTTAGAAACTTCTCTCATAAGAAATGTAGTGAAACTCATTTATTACCTGTTTCAAAGATAATGAGGTGAAATATTATCGAATCACCATCAGTGAAGTGAAATCATTTATTCTACCTGAAAATATGCTCATTTCTGATTGGTGATAAACAATTTAGATCGAATTCATTTTAATATATATAGAGGACCAGGTCAGGAAGAAAGTCAGTTCTGGATTAATCGTTGTGAATGTAGTACATCTTGTCAAATTAGGTTTTTGTAGGTGATTGAGTGTTTTGGAAATTTCCACTGAATCTTACAATGGCTAGTGGTGCATATGGAAGAACAATTGAGAAATCCATCGAGACTATTACGAAAATATCTCTCGAATCAAATTTCGTGAAGGCTGAACCACAAGAAGATAAAGTATTTGGTGAATCTACAACGTTTGATAGTGACTTAGTAAAAACTGAACCACGGGATGCTGAAATGTTTTGTACTGACTTCATTAATAACTGGAACTCAACGGATGGCGACAGTTATAACAAAAGCATTGTTGATCATAGACGAATGAAGATGGAAGATGATATCGATATATTTCACAAAGATCTCAATTGTGAGGTTGATAATGAAGAAAACCTATCAAACTATATGCGTGGTGAAGGCTTGAACCAAGATGTGAAGCCAGTTTTTACGGATCCTGCTAGACAAGGAGCAGTAACGTTTGGTACTGACTTATCTACCTACCCATACTCAATGAATGACAACATATTCCATGGTGATCACGGACAAATGAAGATGGAAGATAAAATCGACATTGTTTACGAAGATCTCAAGTATGGGGTTAAGAATGAAGAACACTTCTACTACAATATTCCAGCTCAGGACTCAAACCAGGATGTGGACCCACTTCTTTTGGATCCTGCAACACAATCGAACCCAGAGAGTCTTCATGGTGGTGGATTATTCAGGTGTAATATTTGTTTGAAGTACTTCGCTAACTCTAATGCACTGAAAGTTCACTTACGATTTCATACCGGAGAGAAACCGTTCCAGTGTAATTTCTGTTCAAAGTCATTTGGTGACAGTTGTACTTTGAAGAATCACGAAAGGAGACATACTGGAGAAAGACCATTTCGTTGTGAAATTTGCAGCAAATCTTTCACTAGAAGTCATGATTTGAAGATTCACGAAATGGGTCATACTGATGAAAGACCTTTCCAGTGTAAAACCTGTTCGAAATCTTTTACTCGGAGTTGTGATTTGAAAATTCATGAAAGAAGTCATTCTGGAGAAAAACCGTTTCGGTGCACGATGTGTCCAAGATTTTTTACTCGAAGCGGTGATCTGAGAGTTCATGAAAGAACACATACCGGAGAGAAACCGTTTCAGTGCACGAAGTGTCCAAGATGTTTTACTCGAAGCGGTGATCTGACAGTTCATGAAAGAACACATACCAGAGAGAAACCGTTTCAATGTGGGGTTTGCTTAAAATCTTTCACTCAAAGTGGTGGTTTGAAAAATCATGAAAGGACACATACCGGAGAAAAACCGTTTAAGTGTACAGTCTGCCCGAAATCTTTCACTCGCAGTGGTACCTTGACAATTCATGAAAAACAACATACTGAAGATAGACCATTCAAGTGTGGAGGATGTTCCAAATCTTTTGCTCGAAGTGGTGTATTGAAAGTTCATGAAAGAAGCCATACGGGAGAAAATCCGTTCCAATGTACGGTCTGCCCACAAACTTTCAGACATACTTCTTCTTTAAGATCTCATGAAAGAAGTCATACTGGGGAAAAATCTGTTCAATGTAGAATCTGTTCAAAATCCTTCATTCATGGTAGTAATTTGAAAGTTCACGAGAGAAGTCATTCTTCTTGAATCCTTCATTCAAAATGGTACGAAATCTCACACCAAGAAGCTATGCTGAAAATTTGACCTACATCATTTCTGAAGGTGATTCCGTTCCTGTATTTAGTTACCTATTAAGTATGTTTTTAATAATATTACTGTTTCGTTATATTTTTTTAAAATTGATTACTTTGGCTATCGCTTGAAACACTTCATTAGCGTGGATTTTTCCTTTTTAAATCAGACAATGTCACGATGGGATACAGGAAAAGGTAGCTACTATCGGTCTATAGGTACTCGAATCCCGTAATGAATAAATCAATATTTTCAATTGAGAATACCAAATTTGAGAGAGTCACTATTTATTCCTTTCATTCGAAGGGGCGCATTGAAACTTCACCAAAAGAAGTATATTGTGGAGAAGCCTTCTCGATGTAATTTCGTTCAAAATGTTTCACACAAAGCACTGCTTTGAAATATCACGAAAGGAGTCATACTGCAGTTATACTTGAGATAAATCTTTAACTCAAGATGGTTCCTTGAAAGCTCGTGGAAGAAGTCATACATGCAGGTAAATCATTTCAGTTAACAATCTGTTCAAAATTTTTCACTCGGAGTGTCGATTGAAAAGTCAACAAAAATTGTCATGGTGGAGAAAGTCCATTATAATATAGGAACTGTTTCCATAACAATTAGAGAAAAACCATCATAACAAAAATCGATATGAGTAGGTCAACAAACAGTTGCGTTGTCAGATGGTAAGAAAATCTCTCTAAGAGAAGTGATGCCGGGGAAAACCTTTTTTAATAGCCATTATACCGTAATGAGAAAACAATTTTGTGAGTGATTGTGCAATGAAAAATGTTCATAGTTCTTTAATTTTTGTATAAAAAAAATATACACCATTGTTTGTTGAGTAGCTTTTTGGTATTTCTCACACCCATATCTTCCAGGGTATTTGGATTTCGCAATGAAAATTCCCTATCAAACACTCATTTTCAATAAAAAGTGAAATTCAATCCACGAATCATACAAAGTACCAATGAAAACTTTTCCACCATTATCAACAATTTGAATGGAAATTTCAATCAATTTTGTATCCCTCAAATCCTTGATTGCGACTCAACTGAATTGAAATGATACAACTTCAAAAAAATTCAAAGTGTTCGATTTATATACTGAGAGGTTGGAGGATCGTTGAGATAATTTGAGTAATATATTTCGTTGTGTGAGATATAGATTTCAAGACTATAGGTTTTCACACTTTACGAATATAATGATACATTCAGGGGCAGTGTCGAGTTATAGAGAAAAACAGACGCCTTTTTGAAGCATGTTTATTGATTATGTGCAACATATTGTTGTCAGTGAAAAACACTTATGATATTTTCTAAACGAAAAGAAACATGTATTCGATGTCAACTTGATATTTCAGGTACTCATAATGTAGTATCATGTTTCGTAGATTTTCAATTCGATTGTTATTCATGTTCATATAGTTGTTTACAATTTTAACTCATTTATTACCTGTTACAAAGATGATTAGGTGAAATCTTATCCAATCAAATTAAGTTAAGTGAATATTGGTACTTCTCAGGAATTATTTATTCTACCTGAAAATATGCTCATTTCTGATTGGTGGTATTGACAATTCAGATTGAATTCATTTCAATATATATAGAGGACCCAGTCAGGAAGAAAGTCAGTTCAGCTTAATCGTTGTGAATATAGTACATCTTGTCAAATTAGGTTTTTGTAGGTGATTGAGTGTTTTGGAAAATTTCTAATGAATCTTACAATGGCTAGTGGTGCATATGGAAGAACAATTGAGAAATCCATCGAGACTATTACGAAAATATCTCTCGAATCAAATTTCGTAAAGGCAGAACCACAAGAAGATAAAGTATTTGGTGAATCTACAACATTTGATAGTGACTTAGTAAAAACTGAACCACGGGATGCTGAAATGTTTCGTACTGACTTAATTAATAACTTGAACTCAACGGATGGCGACAGTTATAACAAAAGCATTGGTGATCATAGACGAATGAAGATGGAAGATGATATAGATTTATTTCACGAAGATCTCAAGTGTGAGGCTGATAATGAAGAAAACATATCAAACTACATGCGTGGTGAAGACTTGAACCAAGATGTGAAGCCAGTTTTTACGGATCCTGCTAGACAAGGAGCAGTAACGTTTGGTACTGACTCATCTACCTACCCATACTCAATGAATGACAACATATTCCATGGTGATCACGGACAAATGAAGATGGAAGATGAAATCGACATTGTTCACGAAGATCTCAAGTATGGGGTTAAGAATGAAGAAAATTCATCTTACAATATTCCAGCTCAGGACTCAAACCAGGATGTGGACCCACTTCTTTTGGATCCTGCAACAAAATCGAACCCAAAGAGTCTTCCTGGTGGAGGATCATTCAGGTGTGATATTTGTTCGAAGTACTTCGCTAAGTCTAATATACTGAAAGTTCACTTACGAGTTCATACCGGAGAGAAACCGTTCCAGTGTAATTTCTGTTCAAAGTCATTTGCTCACAGTTGTGCTTTGAAGAATCACGAAAGGAGACATACTGGAGAAAGACCATTTCGTTGTGTAATTTGCAGCAAATCTTTCACTAGAATTCATGAATTGAAGATTCACGAAATGGGTCATACTGATGAAAGACCTTTCCAGTGTAAAACCTGTTCGAGATCTTTTACTCGAAGTGGTGATTTGAAAATTCATGAAAGAAGTCATTCTGGAGAGAAACCGTTTCGGTGCACGATGTGTCCAAAATTTTTTACTCGAAGCGGTGATCTGACAGTTCATGAAAGAACACATACCGGAGAGAAACCGTTTCGGTGTGGGGTTTGCTCAAAATCTTTCACTCGAAGTGGCGATTTGAAAATTCATGAAAGGACACATACCGGAGAAAAACCGTTTAAGTGTACAGTCTGCCCGAAATCTTTCACTCGAAGTGGTACCTTGACAATTCATGAAAGACAACATACTGGAGATAGACCATTCAAGTGTGGAGGATGTTCCAAATCTTTTACTCGAAGTGGTGTATTGAAAGTTCATGAAAGAAGCCATACTGGAGAAAATCCGTTCCAATGTACGGTTTGCCCAAAAACTTTCAGACATACTTCTTCTTTAAGATCTCATGAAAGAAGTCATACTGTGGAGAAATCTGTTCAATGTAGAATCTGTTCAAAATCCTTCATTCATGGTAGTAATTTGAAAGTTCACGAGAGAAGTCATTCTTCTTGAATCCTTCATTCAAAATGGTACGAAATCTGACACCAAGAGGCTATGCTGAAAATTTGACCTACATCATTTCTGATGGTGATTTCGTTCCTCTATTCAGTTATTAACTCACCTGTAAAGTATGTTATTAATAATAATATTGTTTCATTATATTTTTTAAAATGTTGTTGGTTCCGCATTTTCTGTTACTTTATTGTTCGAAACTGAATTCCAGTGGAGTTTTCCTTTCTGAATCAGACAATGTCACGAAGAAATAAAGAAAAAGGCAACATTAGTCTGTAAAGTAATTGGATCTCTTGATGAAATGATCAATAATTTCAATTGAAAATATCCAACTGGAGTTTCGCTAACACTATCTATTTGCTCAACGCAATATTCGGAGTAAAACTAACTTAGAGTGACATAATCAAAATACTAGCAGGAATAATTCCAACTATAGGGTGGTGAATCATTTGGTTTCAGTTCTAAATTATTGAGAGGATTCGAAAGTTCAATAATCATGTCTTGCCTGCGCTAAATGCAGGGAAGAAATTATGGATGTCTGCCTTATCTACCTACTCATCTAGAAATACCTTGGTCTCAGTGTGTGTCTCATTTCCAGTAATAGAAAGTCTGAGGTCCATTGCAATTCCAGAATGGATTGAGAATTGTACGTTGAGTATCAACTTCAGCTGAAGATCGTGATCCGCCAATGTTCGCTCTTTCATAGAATAAAATGTAAGGTTTGTTTAACGGTGTTTCATGATGAATTTCACTAATTCGGACTTCATTTGTCTAATATATAAAATAAAATATATATAAATAAATATATATAAAATGATTTGAAATCCCTGAGACACCTGAAAGAGGAGGATTGAAAAGTGAATAGCTGAAAATGAAAATTATATTGAGCAAAAAACGGAAATGAAATAACAGTGAAAGAAAATATAAGTAAAAATACAGCAATTGAACAAAAACTGAATGAAATAGAGAAGTGAAAAAAGAAAATAAATATACAAAGTTAAGAGATTCCAAGCCACGTTAGTTCACGACGTTTCCATTGTTGGTATCTACAATCGTCTTCGGGTCATTACCCGACTAATTAAAATCAATAACCATAACCAAATCTCGAAAATTTCAATTATGGTTAGTACACATGTATGTTTGACTCACCGCTGCCTTTTTCCTGCTCGCCCCTATTTGAACTACTGCCCTACACTGCTCAATTTTCGCTTCAGAATTGAAAAAAAAAACACCCAAAATCGAGCTAACCGCCTGTTTTTCAAGAATAATAAAGTTGAAGATTCCACCCAGGAAAACTATATAAAGTGCGCCGGCAGGCATTTAACTAGTGCCTGCAAGAAAGAGCGTAAAGACCCCCCGAAGTGTAACAACTGCAAAGGGGCGCACACTGCCAATTACAGGGGCTGTCCTGAGTTTCCCAAAACTCAGAAGCCCCAAGGGAAGCCCGCCAAGAAACCATCCCCCCCAGGCAGACCTGTGGGGTCTGGACGTGTCCAGGAAGGGGTAAGCTTTGCCAGAGCTGCATCAAACGGTGCAAGTCACTCTGCAAAGCCCGCTCCTTCTCGACCTGAGCCCTCTCCTCAGATTCAGGGGGCTTCTGACATCTGTGCCGCACTGGACCAGATGAAAAAGTTATTCATAAAATTCCCCGTGCTCGAGAAATTGTTCACGGTGAATACAAACGTGCTAACTGGAGCTGTCAATGTCTAGACAACCTAGATTGCCTGGATCTCTGAAGATAGTCTTTTGGAATGCTAATAGCATTCTTTCAAAAAGATGGGACTTTGAAAACTTTCTCATCAAAGAGAACATCGATGTGGCTCTCGTCCAGGAGACACATCTGAAGAACGAATCTATTGTCATTCCAAATTACAGATTCTTTCACAGGGAACGTGTTGGGCGCCCTGGGGGGGGAGTTGGCATTTTTGCCAAACGATCCCTTCAGTGTGTCCAATACGGCATTGACAGCGCTCGTTTACACGGAACTGAGGCCGTAGGTGTCGAAATTCGACTGAGAAGGGGTTGTCACAGACTAATCTCGGTTTACAACCCTCCGAGAAATCTCCTACTCCCAGAATCACTGGATGAACTGTTGATGGGTAGTGATATTCCGACAATTGCTGCTGGTGACTTCAATGCCAAGCACGAACTATGGAGCAGAGCCACTAATCGAAACGGCCAAGCGCTCCATGCGCACGCTGACAGACATGAATATCTTGTGCTGGGACCAGATGAGCCTACGTTCTACCGCGGGCAGACAAGGCCTGACGTGCTAGACGTCGCGCTTCTCAGAAACGTTTCTCTGACCAGCGAAATTT